>APFE030737008.1:223356-264520 GCA_000404065.3 Pinus taeda
GTACAGAAATTACCTGCATACAAATTCTAAATCACAGGAAAAAAATAAAAATGCGAGAGCATAACACATAAAACACATATACACAGAGATTCCCACTGGATCCCAAAACCGGGACTACCAGCTTGATTTTTCATTATATTCCTTTCAATGTTACAATACATATTTATACATGCCGAAGCATCCAATACCATGGACCGAAAACCATCGCGTCCAAAACCATGGACTGAAAACCATAAGTAGGTTCACCCAACCTAATATAGGGTCCAAAAAAAAATTTCTCGGGGCACTGCCCCGAACCGCGTAGAGGGGAGCTACCCACCCCCCTCAAACCCCCTAGACAGGGGGGCCTACTACCCCCCCACTCCACAATCGGCGCAACGAAGTGGGGGCTCCGCCCCCCCTCTAACCCCCCGTTTCACTACGTAGGTTAGTCGTGGAAAGAATATAACACAAACCAACAACTTGAACCAAGTCTCAAGCGTATGCCAAATCACCCAAAAATGTGCCAGAAAAAGGTTTTCGTAGATCAGTGTAGTTATGTCCAAAAGGACTCTTAAATAAAGAAAACAAAGTGCCTTAGAAATATTGTTTTAGGTGTATGCTTAGAAAAAATGTCCTTTATCATATGTTCCAAGAAGAAAGAACCTTCAAAATAAAATTGAATTAGACCACATAACTGGAAATTAACCCAAAATGATGGCCTTGCAAACCTCCACTGACAGTCTTATATTAGGGCTTTAGTAGTTCTTGAATAGATCTATGTTTCACTTGAAAAAATTCAATGTGTGATTCCTTACAAAAATTCATATTAGTGCTTGAAAAAAAAAAAATTAGTCCAACTCACATTACGGCTAAAATTTTCTTAGGGAACCATGAATAGGGTGCTTTAAGACAACCAAAAAGACTCAAATAAATATGCGTCAAAAGTGACCGAAATCAATCCATGAAAATGCTCCATAATATGTATTAGATATGCCTCAGAAATAACTTAAAAAATGAAACTGCCTCATAAACGTTCAGATCTAGGCCTGAAAAGATACTTCAAGTCCTGCACATTAGATTAGATTTAAAGCCTCATAAAGGTTGAATTTTTTCCATAGAGTTATACATACTTAAGGCTCATACTGCCTCCAATTTCTGGTACAGAAATATTAATATTTCCACGAAACTAGAATGCCATAGATACTTGGATTAGGCTCAAAATCACAACGGAGACAAGCCATAAAACTATGCAAAAATAGGCCTCGAAATAATGTCACATAGGGCTGATATTATGTCTCAAGCATGGCCTCATAAAGGATTAAATAGGCCTCATAACAAATACGAAATATGCCCCACAACTAGAGCGAATTTATCCTCAGACGATTCTACCTTAGAAACCAAGGGAAAAATGCTTCAGATCAACTCGTTAAAGATCAAACAATAGGAATAAATTGAGATTCAAAATTTTGACAATCTCTCCTAAAAAATGTGGGCTGTAACTCAAATATACTCCATAATCATTGTGCAAAACCATACCCAGAAGAAGGAAAAAAATTGAACCCAAAAGCCACTTCAAACTTGGGCCTTTCTTCGGTTGTGCATGAATATTATAGGCATCATAAGAGTTGCAAAGATGTGATGTGCTCAAGTAAAAATAATGGAGAGTTCATAGCCCCTATATATAATGCTTAAGTGGACACAAAAGAGCGGGGGTGAATTTCAGAAATTTTCTGAGTATTTCTATTACATGGCATGGATGTTGTAGAGGCAGAAGCAGTAGATGGATAGTCTAATAGCCGAGTACTTGTTGTAGATTCCTATGCTCCTCTGGATAGTCTAATAGCCGAGTACTTGTCGTAGATTCCTATGCTCCTCATTTGAGATGTTATTGTTAGTGGTTGTTTCTTGGTTTCTTTTTCCTTTGTGCTTCTACTTTTAGGATGTCCATAATCAGAAGAGTCATGAGAACAAGTGCTAAGAGAAACAATGTTGCCAGTTAAGTAAGTTCGCTTATGCTAATGGATTCCATGTTATGTGAAGCAAAGAGATGTATGTCAATATGTAGGTGCAGAAAGAAGTTATGTTTTGTAGACGAGGAATTAGGCATTGCTTTTGCCAATTTATAAAAGAGTTCAAGGTGTTTGCAAGCTGGCTTTAAGTGTGAATGGAACTGAGTTTTTGGGAATATTTTACTGCAAGCAAGAGGTAATCAATTGAAAAGATTGAAAGACAGTGGGTAATGGATGTTTGTATAGGCTTGTTCAACCTCGTGGAACGAGTGTTTTTGTAACCTATGCGCTAAAATAGATGCAACCGAAAAGTCTTGTACAACCAAAAAGGGAAACCCCTGCAAGATTGCAACACTTCAATGCGGGATAAATTTCTGACAGGTGCAGAAATAAATACATATACTGACCGATTTGAAATGGAACTGAAATATTTCAAGATCAGATTGGAGAGGATACAATCCAAGATTAAGGGAATTTATTGGACTAAACCGGTGTTTAATGATCGCCATAAAACAAAAAACTTACTGCATTACTAATTACTGTAAAGTACTGTAGTGACAATAGATAAAGACAAGGGTTACAGGTTGTGAAACTCCACAAATAATTTTGACAAAAATTATAAAGATACATACCCATAGTTCCATAGTTCCACTCTGCACAAGCATAGGGTGCTATTCAAAGATGAGCATAAAGGCCTGTTTCTTGTACTGTCTTCAAAAACCTCACTAGGTCAATTTTTTCTTCAAAATTATACTGCAATTAAATTGTGTGCTACAATAAGTTCATCAACAATTCAGAGTTCAATTTGAAGTCATATAGACATTTCAAGATTGTTAAAATATTTTAAATGCTTATTACCTGACGCTGCTCTGGGAGCTTATGTGCTAAGAGAGATGCAATCGAGAAGTCCTGTACTTCCAGTTTTTTTTGCGTCTAGTCTTTTCAATTTGGTTCTTGATATGGAATGCAACTAAACAGGGAAACCCCTGCAAGATTGCAACACTTCAATGAGAGATAAATTTTTGACAAGGACAGAAATAAATACATATATTGTCCGATTTGAAATGGAACTGAAATACTTCACATAGAGCTATCAATTCAACGACGATGTGCGGAATTCGATATGAAAATTGACAAAATTTTGGAATGTCAGGAATCGGTTGAATTAAGTGAGCAATCGATGCAATTAAGTGATCTATCTGACATCGGAGACAAATCGCATATAAAATGATGTATGTGACAGCAAAAGAAAATTGGAAATTAAGTGATGTATCTGACGTCAGAGGCAAATCTCAAATAAAATCTTGGCGTTAGATTGCAAGTGAGGTTTTGGCAGTTGAGTGCGACAGGCTCCAACTTCTTGTTTCTGTTGAAGTTGACAATTTTTACTGTGGACAATTTTAGACATGATACACATACAATGTCTTTTATTTTGAGGCATTCAGAAGCTAACGTGGTCTTTGTGGATTAGAAATTCTTTGAAGTTACAAACAGACACACAAAAAATGACATTTTAATTCATTAGGTTGCATTATGAAGAAGATGAGTAAAACAGGGAAAGATTCATAAATATGAAACTCAGTTCTTGCTCAATATGGACATAGTGTAAATGTGTACAAATATTCCTTTATCAGGAATCCCAGCACAATGGAATTGAAGTACGTCAAGTTCAGATCGGAGAGACCTAATCTCCACGTGCATAACAACCAAACCTTAGTAACTTGTAATATTGCGTTGTCATAAACAACTTATATTGTCACTACTACCAAAAAAAATTTGCAATTTCATTGCTTCTGCTTGTATCAAACAGTGAATAATCAATATGATATGAACTATCACAACTAGAAGTCCCAACACTGAGATTAATAAGAAACACTTTTTCTCTGCCACAACAACACAATACAAACCCTCTCTGCAGCATGCACCTCTACTCACTGCAACAACTATAGCATATTCTAATCAATGTTTACTGCAACATACACACTCAATATAATCACCATATGTCCAACAATACTCTGCCACTATCGTCAACAATGTTTGCAAACATACCATATCAAGATTGTCCTTATTAACCTTATTCATCAAAATTAGATTACGAACAATACTCCCTAGGTAGAAATTCTAGTAATTCATGCTCATATGTTCCCTCTATTACTGAGCATATTAAGAGATCATAGAACTGTTTGCTTTAGATTTATCAAAGAAGAAACTTGAACCAAGTCTCAAATGTATGCCAGATCACCCAAAAATGTGCCACAAAAAGGTTTTCGTAGATCAATGTAGTTATGTCCAAAGGGAGTCTTAAATAAAGAAAACAAAGTGCCTTAGAAATATTGTTTCAGGTGTACCCTTAGAAGAAAATGTCCTTTATAGTATGTTCCAAGAAGAAAGAACCTAAATTTGATCCTACAATAAGTTCATCAACAATTCAGAGTTCAATTTGAAGTCATACAGACATTTCAAGATTGTTAAAATATTTTAAATGCTTATTACCTGACGTTGAGTCTTTTCAATTTGATTCCTAGTAATTTTTTACAAGGGCATAAATAAATACATATACTGTCCGATTTGAAATGGAACTGAAATACTTCAAGTTCAAAGATGGAATTGATGTATGCGACAATATCCATCATATATTTAAAGAATATTTAAATACAAGAGGCATCTGCATAGTCACTTTGTTAGCAAAGAGTTTAGACAAAAGCTTCATTGCCTATGGAGCTTCTTTGTTTTGTTAATGTAACCTCCCAATGTTATCCTGCATCTTTCCAAAATTCATCACATCATCCATATAAGATAATAATAAGAAGATAGAGGTTAAATTGTTTAAATTTTGGATTCAAATTTAAGAAGAATACTGTAAAACTTGAATCAAAATCAAAATTAGTCCTAAATTTAAAGACAACAAATTAGGAATCTGTATCAACATTTGAACAATACAGTGGACATACACACTGTACAGTTAAACAATCCTGACTATGAATTAATTTGATTACATGGAGTTGCAGAATGTTTGCTCATGTGATATTTGCTCTTATCCTATGTAGGAATGGAAACAATATATGCACTGGTTACTTACAAATTCTCAATCAATGTGTTCTATGTACTCATAATTTTTCTCATATCAATCTTGGTGACCAGTGCCCCCTCTAATTAATCCTCTCCTTAAAGATCCAAGGTTGCTCAAAGCAGGGGAGTAGGAAATAAACTACATATCCCATTAGTCTACATTTGTGTACCCTACATAGAAAATAGGCCATAACCATAACAAACGCCAAATTTTGTGTTTACTTCATTCAGAATAAGACATGAATTTATGGAGTCAAATAATTTTATTACATGGAGTTGTAGAGTGTTTGCTCATGTGATATTTGCTCTTATCCTATGTAAGAATGGAATATAACTTGGCACATTTTTTGTAGAATAGAGATTTTCTATTGTGTTGAGAAAGCTCAAAGCTCAAGAGAAATTTCATGCTTAAATAGACACAGACTTTTCGCAGTTGGTTAGGATATCTGCACTGGCTACTTACAAATTCTCAATCAATGTGTTCTATCTACTAATAATTTTGCTCATATCAATCTTGGTGACTAGTGCCCCCTCCAATTAATCCTCTCCTTAAATATCCAAGGTTGCTCAAAGCAGGGGAGTAGGAAATAAACAACATATTCCATTAGTCTACATTTGTGTACCCTATATAGAAAATAGGCCATAACCATAACAAACGCCAAATTTTGTATCTACTTCATTTAGAATAAGACATGAATTTATGCAGTCTAGGTACCGATTTGAGGTAGAAGTGTCATCATGGGAGCATGGAATGCATTATAAATTTTGAGGTATCAAGTGTATCACTGCAAAAATTGCATGATTTAGAGTCTAATGTTTCTGCTCACTGAGTAGGACAGAAATGACAGAGTGGATAAAAGCAACAAGTGACAAAGGGACCTTCAGCATATTGTAGACCACAAAGTGGGGAGACCTTGCTTGTCCCCTAAAATTCCCCTGGGATGTCAATAAATATCCTTAACACGATTTCTATGGGGCTAAGCCAAACCTCTAATTGTAGATCATCATAGTGACAGACAAATCAATCTTAGACAAACCTTGAGTAGGGCACCTCAAACCCATAAGACTACATGCCAATTTCAAAAAGTAGCGTAAGTTCTATAGAGGGCTCTTTCCTTTGACCTTGGATGTTAGGAGAGAGGCTGCTTCACTCTTCTACCCTCCACAAGATCATATAATTAGATCCTAGTATGGTGCTTAATAACTTCGACAGCTAGCAAGCACCCCAAGCACCCCCTTTGACCTTGGTCATGAAGATCAAGAGAGTGACAAATAGCCTCATTTTCTTGAGCAGCACTAAGATATTGAATCAAAAACTCACTCCTATATTTATGACATTACCTGTGGATTTTGTTTTAGTTAGACCTAGTCATTAGCTGAAACAGGCGCTTATGAAGGTTGCACTTTTTTCTTTTCCTTTTGCCTTTGCGGTCACAGATTGTATTCACACTAGATGTATCTTTTATTTCCATTAACTTACTTACATGGTCTTATCTGATTAATATGAAAGTTTACAATATCCATGTACTGCAATATGAGTGTAGGCTTGCTTATTGAAAAGAAGTGGTCACCACTTTTGCAAATCATGCACCAAAGGATATAGCACCCATTTTTTGAAAATTGAAGATTTTAGTATTCGTTTCTGAGAGGGAAAACATTAAGGTATGGTTACATCCTATTAGAGATAGTTTGAGAGATCTAGAGGTCTGAATTGTGTCAGATTGTTGGATTAATCATGGACTCGCCATTAATATATTATTTTTCTGGCCCAAAAAGGATGTTGATATTGAAATTTTATGGATAACATTTTAACATAAAGGATTATACATATTTGATGGGCCTCTCTAAAGAGGAAATAGAGTAAAATTTGGTGCATATTGTAAGAAACAATGTTTCAACTAGGAATATGAATCGTTCACATACAATTTTTAAACTCCTTGTCCATTGTGTCAACGTCTTAGTGAATTTTACTGAGAGGTAAAGGTGAATGCAATCTATTTCTGTCATCTTTGAATAATGATGAGGAAGATGTTCTAGAGTATGAAAAGCTTTTGGCAAGTGGAGATCCTAATTTTGAGACTTGCTGGCCGGAACATAAATGGGATACTATTACCACTGGAAATGTGCCCTTCAGACCACTCTGAGAAGTGAGTGCAAGAGAAACACAAAAATGACATCTTAATTCATTGGGTTGCATTATGAAGAAGATGAGTAAAACATGGAAAGATTCATAAATATGAAACTCAATCCTTAGTCAATATGAATAGAGTGTAAATGTGTATAGAGGTGCCTTTATCAACATTCCCAACACAATGGAAAGTTTTATTCATGACAGTACTACAATTGGTGAATTCATGATCAAGGGTAGCATACTCATGAACAAATACTTCAAAAATGCTGAAGCTATAGCCAAAGCATTTGAAAATGGATGGTGGGAGTTACATGGATTTTAGCGGTGTCTGAATTTGTCTTCATCTCTGCTCGTAAACTTGTCGTAACCAATAACCTTCAATGCACAATGTTGCATTGCAAATGGATCCTCCAACTACGTCTTCACAAAGCCTTGCATAGAAGAAAGGAAATGACAGTCAGCCATATGACATCATCCATGAAGAAAACAAAAGAATTTAAGTTAATTGCAATCGTGATGAAAAGGAATTATTGTTTGGCCATCCAATTAGATTTTATTATTTGAATCAATTACATTGTTGATGCAAAGACAGATCTGACAGTTCTCTATTCTATGAAGCATGATTGGTCATGAAGATCAAGAGACTGACAAATTGCCTCATTTTCTTGAACAGAACTAAGATATTGAAAGAGAGGAAGTAATGAGAATATATATAAAGTCTAATACGACAGTGCATGCAGTACTAATTACTATAAAGTAAAGTACTGTAGTGATAATAGATAAAGACAAAGTTTACAGGCCATGAACCTTCAAAAATATTTTTTGATAAGTTACCCCCCTTTGTTAGGTCTTACAAAATAATGAATTAAACCTGAGTGCCTTCAATACAGATATCATCAACAATTCAGATTTCAGTTCAAAGTGAAACATACATTTCAAGATTGTTAAAATATTTTAAATGCTTATTACTTGATGTTGCTCTGGCTCATGCCCGTTGCAAGAGACATATGTCTGAATAACATCTATTGCCCCGTCTTTAGAATTGGAAATAAGATTGGGCCACATCTGTTTAATAACATGCAAAAAATTTAAGCAAATTGTACAGTTAACAATAAACAGAAACATAGCTAAAATAATACCACATGCAATACAAACCTCTACGGTGCCTTGAGGGTAGTGTATGGAGACAGAAATTAATAACATACGTTGTCCATTGATTAGCAAATCTCTCCAATCATAGCTAGTTATCACTAGATTTTGTATAGCACTATGCCATAGTTCCATATTCAAACAACATAAATTCATCTTAAAGTTCATATAGTTTGGCGGTATCTATAAAGTTTACCTGGTATGCTAACATATGTCTCCTAGGTAGTTTGTAGTACTTAATTTAATAGAGGAATGTTCCATAGTACAACAAATTAAATAAATTATTAATACTTAATAGATCTATCCTAAGTTTGGATTATTTAGCTTTAGCTATTAAAGCAGATATTAATACTTGATGTATTTAGCTATCTATTAAACCAACTATTAATACTTGATATATTTAGCTACTAAACGAGCTACTGATACTTGGGACATCTATGCATCTCTATTTTGTAGTATTTAGCTTTTTAAAATGTACAACACAATTTTGGTTTGAAATAACTTAGCTTAATAAAGTGCAAAAGTACAACAAGCTCATTATGACTAAAATTTGAAGCGACAATAGAAATTTAAAATCTTCTCTTCTCAGTTTGAAGTGGCAATGAAATTTAAAATATGGAAGTACATTTTCTTGGTAAATGAGTGGAAATTGCAAGTTAAATAGTTCTATTACAATAAGACCATAATATGAAGAAACACATTCATATCACTTTTGCATTTGTTGTGTACATGAAGGCTGCCATGTTCCTGGATTTTGTAATCTGTATAACAAATAGTTAGTTATAATAAAATGATAACATTGTGAATTGAAGAGAGGACATATTTGAGAGAAAAGATGTTAAAGCATATGTTGATGTACCTTCCATTTGTTAGCTGACATGTAATAGTTCACTATCTTCATTGAGTGTGAACTTGCTATGAATTGTGAAGTCATGTAACATGTATACAGTGGTAGCTTTTCATTCCAAATATGCCTCATATGACATTGGTTTTAAATCAGGAAGTAAGTCATGTAGTAAGGGCTACCTGATGATGCAATGCACAAATTTATTTGTAATGGAATCTATTACAGCATTTATACAATGCTTGTAGATGAAAGGCAATTATTATTGCATTGCGAACAGTAGATTGTCCCATTGGTTATCAGTATGGATGAATTGATTGGAGAGTTAAAAATAGCATAAACAGGTTCGAAAGGAGTTGAATATGGATTTGTTGCTAGCAGAATACCTTCGACTTGTTTATAAAATATTCAAACATTAATCTACATTATTACATACGAAATACAAAGCTAGTAAAAAGATCATTATTGTTATACTTACAGCATAGGTAGATGTAGTTAGTCCTCTAAGATTTTTTATTGCATCTATGTTAAGTTCAGTCATGAACGTTGACTTTGATGCTCTGAATATTTTTTCTTTTGTGTCTACCTTTTTTGTTATATTTTTGAAAAGGATGAGGGGGAACTCTCCTTTTTACAGTTGTTTTTCCATTGAAAGAAAAAATTGTTTATAGCTGTCAAACAATTGCAACTGCAAGAGACAAATTGTTATCTATTGAAAATTATGAATAAGAAATATGCAAATACATTGTTCGTATGTGTTGAAAAATTGCAAGTGCAAGAGAAAAATTACAATAACTATATATTGAAGTGATGCATGTTATCTATTGAAAATTAGGAATAAGTAACATGCAAATACATACAACTGTATTGTCATATTCAGAATATCCATCTTTGATATGGAGCATGTAATGAAATCCAACCCGTTTGGAAAGTGTAACGGCTGCATCGACAGTACCAATTGGGTACATTTATTTTTTGTTTGCAAATTGCCTAATGGTTGTATTGGGAATGAAGCAATATTCTTTGCAAACTTCAGGTACAGTTTCTATGATACTTGATTCATTAAGCGAAATTATTTTGTCACAGTCACCGCGATCATAAACAGTTTTAGGAAAAATCCTGAAATTTGTAATTGATATGTTGTTGCCTTGCAAAATTTTATGTTCATGTCGCTCAACTAAATGTGCAGGTACAATTAACGTTATAGTCATCATTCCTTGAACATCTATCAAATCGGTTCGTAATATTTGACGTGATTTGTTTGCTTTATCAAAGGAATGTGCTATACACAACCATTATGTCTCCAACAAATAATTGTCCAATTCTACGACTATTAAGATATTCAATTGATAATTTAATTGGAAATATCTGTTTTTTCCTATAAAAATTGCTTAGTTAGATACTGCTATAAACATTTCTGCAATGCTATGTTTTTCCTAAAAACTGAAGAAGTATAAATAGATTACAATGTTGTATTTCATATGCATACCTTTTTTATGTATCATTTTGTACATTTGTTGAATCAAGTTTTGTTGTGATTGTTTCACTTGGACTAAAAAAGTAATTGCACATTTCAATATGATGTGGATATTATCAGATTTATTTTGTGATAAGCAATCAATAAAAAAATTATGATATCTAACCTGTACATGTCTTGTTGTTGCATTGTGTGGGGGGGCTTACTACTAGTGCTTTCTCCACTCGTCCAACATTTTCTAATTTATATAGATTTAAATATACATATGTAAAAACAGAATGCATATATAATAAACATTAATATTCTAAATACAAAATAGATATTTTGTATAGTTGTCATAGACATACCTTTCCAAAACAAGTCAGTTGGCTTGTCCTTTTCTATTTGAGTTATGCCCTCTATTTCTTCAATTGTTTCTTTTCCTTTTTCAAGATTTATGCTATGTTATAGAATAGTAGCATATATTTAGTTCAATTTAAAAGACAATATAGAAGTAAAAAGTGAACAAGAACATAAAAACCATAGAATCATACATATGTAAAAACATAATGCATATATAGTAAACATTAATATTTTAAATACAAATTAGCATATTTGTATAGTTTTCATAGACATACCTTTCCAAAACAAGTAGTTGGCTTTCCCTTTCTAATTGGGTTATGCCCTATATTTCTTCAATTGTTTCTTTCCCTTTTTCAAGATTTATGCTATGTTATAGAATAGTAACATATATTTAGTGCAATTTAAAAGAGAATATAAAAGTAAAAAGTGAACAAGAACATAAAAACCATAGAAAAGGAAAATCAAGAAGAATATACTCTCTTTGTTCATGTTCCATGTTGTTGTTCTTTTTTCTTGGTCGTTTTGTTCAATTGAAAAAGGTTTTACTGGTACAATCTGCATTCATAAATATATGAGGTCATATCTATAAATTTATAATAGGATGATTGTGTTGCTTATTGAAAAGGGTTTCATTGGCACAATTTGCACTGACGAATATATGAGGTCATATATGTAAATGTACAATAGAATGCATAATATGTATGGTGTTATTATTTGATTTAGTACAAAGAGAATATGATAATATGCTTTAGTAAAATACAAGTGGTAAAAATAATGTGGTATTGCAAAAGTATCAAAATTTACAATTTTGTAAAGTGTTTCATGTGTATATCGTAGCTGAAGGACAAGAGATATTGTATCATGATCAGACCAATATGTATCTAATATGAAAATTCTATATTTTATATTAGCTAGATTTGCCCAAACATGGTCAATGAATGATTTATGCATGCTATTAGTTTTGTCAATAAGGAAATGAAGATTGTAGTTTTCCATGTAGGTTTCTAGCTACTTTGTTTTTTGATTGCAATATACCATATCAATATTGAAGTCCCCTAATATAATTATGATATTGTTTAGATCTAAGAGGCATAAAGTTTTTGCAATGACATTCAAAATATTGTTTACATTTGCATGTGGCGATGCATATATATTGAGTACTACAATTTGTAATCCATGAACTTTTATTTTTCCGAGCATTGCCTCTACAAGTTGCTCTTCAAAATGGGTATGTTCAAGGATAATGATATTTTTTTTATCAATATCATTGCTCCATGCTTAATGCAACTTGAGATGCAACTGAAATTTTTGAAGTACTCAATTTGGATACACAATGACATATGTGTTTCTTGTAAGCATAAGATATCAGATTGCATTGTGTCATAATCATTGCATACGTCAGTAAGATGTGCATGAAGATTATGAGTGTTCAATGAAAGAATAAAGATGGATTGCAATGACTGTATTGATGAATAGTCATATTCTAATTGCCATTTTGCAGTGGTTTGCAAACATTTCATTTCACAATTTACTTTTTGCTTAACCTTAAAATTATTGCCTTTAAGAGAATTAAGCAAATACAATGATTCTATGTTTTTGACACGTGATAGTGTTGTGTATACTAGGCCATGCACTTATACTCTAGTAGGGTCGAACGCAAGCCTATCCAAGGTTAAGCCTTGTGATCTATGTATTGTGCATGCACATGCAAGTTGAATAGGAATTTTTTTCCGTATTTTCAAATGAGCCATCTTTGATGTGATAGGCATTGCTTTTGATATTCATAGTATTGGTGTCCAATTATGTGCTCTGTCTGAAGTATACAAATGAGCTAGTTTTCTAGATTTTCGATGACCAATATTAGGGTTATGGAACTTAATCCATAGAACATCGACCTTATCTATATGGGTATATGATTTAACTATTCCATCTAGACCATTTACTAGCCCATATAGTGCATCATAATTGCAAGCATACATTTCAACTAACATGTTCAACTTTATCACAGGTTGTGAAGGAAAAATAGCTGTATGTTGATGTGTTGGGAAATTGCCTTTATTCTCCTCATTTTCATCAATTGCATTAATTAAAAGTTCATTGCTAGGCATGAGCATTAAAGTTTTCTTGTTATGCTTTGCAACATCTTTGTTTTTTTAAATAAATAGGGAAATGTTAGATCATTTGGTATAGGGCGCATGCAACTTGTATTCATATATGTTATATCATCAGACATTTGACAATTTGTTTGCATTCTACTTAAAACTGATATGAATCTCTCATTTGTTTGTCACATAGTCATATGCAATTGGAAGCACTTGACATTATCCTTCCAGAAATCATGTGTTATTGTTTGATTGTTGATTCTTGGTTGTTCAAAAATAAGAGAGTCTTGGATAGGTTGTGCTTGATAGAAATCACCACAAAATATGATGTCAATGTTTCCAAAGTATTTGGTTTGGACATGTTTTATGTTTCTGAATCTATTGTCAATAGAATATAAGAACCGACTACCAATCATAGAGGCCTCATCTATGAAAGCTAGCTGCAATTCTTGATATAGCTTTGATAATTTGTCCAATACTTCTTTGCTAAGTGGAAACAGTTGAGACTTCTTAAAAGCCATTAGCAATGCAGAATGCATTGTTGTTCCACCTGCATTATCTGCAACTTTTCCTGTATATGCTAATATTAGACCTTTTGGTTTCATAGGATCAATTGTGTTTTGTGAATCATAAATTCATATAAGCATTTGGAAAATTTCTTTTGCTGTGAGTGTTTTGCCTACGCCTGCTCCACCTATAATAAATAGGTAAATTGGTTCCTTGGGTTTTTTTTTTTTTAATTGCAACGTCTTTTACAATTTCTTGTTGCTCTTTGTTCAACATTCTTCTAAGTTTGTAATACTTATTGTTCTCCATTAAAAATGGATGAGCATTTATTTGCAATCCAAGATTGATTTTTTTCTTCATTTCAAACTGTTTTGGAAATTGCAAGTTCGATTGCAAATCATATTCCTCATAATGGGAACTATTCTCTTCGTTTCACATACTTATTTGGTTAGTATTCAAAGAACTAATTTGTTCATTTGTTGCAATCTCTAAATCACCCCATGTTGGATTTATGTTATATGTAAATTTAGCTTCATTGGCTTGAACTGTTTTTTCATGTAATGTATATGCAAAGAGCCATGTAGGCAATTCTTGTTTCAATGTATTTTCACAATTTTCAAATGGCATATATAATAATAATTTCTCGCTACAAAAGTTTTCAATATCATTGTATTTGCTATATTTGACAAATCGTATAAAATTTGGTTTTTTCCTTTTAGATATGTGTGTGCCATCTTTCCTGTAATTTGATACAAATTCTGCAAGGCAAATTTTGCTAATGGAACTTGGGCGTCCAATGTAGTAGTCAATAATGGGAATGGCACAATGACATTCTCTGAATCATCGGGCTCTTGTTTCAAGAGAATAAGCGGTTTAAGCATAAATGTGTGTTCATCAATTGGATATGTGTTTATGAATATACATTCCCTTGAACTACAACTCAATGGCAATGAAAGTGCTATATGCAATGCTTCTTGAGCTGACATTTGTTGGAGATTGAGTAATGTATTTTCGAGTTTACGAATCATTTGCATAGCATCGATTTCATTTTTTTCATGCTCTTTGCATATTCTTCTAAATGCATTTTTCATAGACTTGTCAATTTTGGTCATATATGAACTACAATATGATGATGCGACATATGAATTTAGCACAAATTGTGCATCTGTATTTGCATTACATAGAGTAGGCATAGCCTTTGCAAAACCGTTATTCCAAATGTGAGAAGGTTTTCGTTTCAGAAAAATTGTTGGTCGCTTTATTGTATGTTGTAATAGTTGTATGTACTCACTTTCTATTGTCCTATTTCTAGGAGGAAATTGTCATGGGTTATTGAATCATTGTAGTTTGTTTGCTACAGGAATGCCAAAAGTGATATTGATTTCTCTACAAGTTTTTTATTTCGTACATTGGTTGGATCAATGATCATTGTTGATTTCCTTGGTGGCATGGGGAAATTGTATCTGCAATTTGAATTTTTTCGCTTCTTACAGCTTCTTGTATGGTGATGTTTATGCAAGCAACATCTGGGTCCAAATGATCTATATCACAAGTTATGTAATTGTCAAGAAACTTCTCAATTTCTGAATTTCTTTGTTTTCCATATATTGGAGCATTCTCTATCCATAACAATCCATGTTCATGTTTAGTTCCTCTATTTTGAAATTCTGTTACGAAATAGTAATCAGATATTTTTCCAAAGAATGTAGTATCTTGACATATCATTCGCTTTACAACATTGATTCTATGTCTATAGTACTAGCTACATGTGACTGGATATTTTCTTATAAGCTAGTCAATTTCATCATCTTCTAATATATCAATAGAATTTTTACTTGCTTTATTTCTAAACAATATGACCAATGTATCTACTAATGGTTTCCATCGATGTTCTGCACTTGTAAATGTCACAAAGAAAGTTGGAGGTCCCAATTGTCGTATCATTGCAAATATGTTTTTCTTAATTTGTTCCAAATGATTAGAAGATATGTGGATGTTTCTGAAATCTATGTATCCAATATCATATTTCAATAACTTTTCCATATTTTCTTGATACCTGACATTTTTTGCTAATATTTTTCTCCCTTTTAGTTGTCCTTTTCTTATTTGTACCCATATGCAAGAAATCACTTTATCAATGATTATCCACATTGTCTTGAAAAACAAATTTGTTGTATGATATGAGAAGTCACCACTTGCTTGTAACAATTCCCATTATAAATATTTTTGGTAGCTAAACTTATTTGTGATGTCATCATCATGCGCATCACCATAGAATAATGTTGGAAAGTTCATTTCTTCTGCATATTTGTCCTTGAAAATCCCCAGTGGTCGTTGTCCTTCAGTAGGTGCTAGTTCAATAATCTTGTCTTGCAAATCGTAGATACGTTGTGACTCTGTTAATCCATGCACCAATGTTTTAGTAGGTGTTTTGTTATTTGCATCACTGTTTCTATCATTTTCATTGTCACTATTTGAATTTTGTACGATGTATTCATTATTCTCTTGTAAAACATGGGTCCAATTCTCATTTATACAAACGTTCTCAGCTTTATAAAGACTTGTAGAACATAGTTCATTCAATGCTTTCATGACAATAATTGGACATACTTTACCTATTTGGTATGCATTTTTGTATTGCAATTGTCTTTTTAATGCAACTGCAATTGTCATTGTATCATTTAGATATTGCGGCAATTCTTTTTGCACAACGTCCATATGAACTGGTACATTGATAATTGATCCTGTTAAGCCAATCTGTGATCGCCTTATCCCCATTGTCTGATTTGTGTAAATGCAAATCTCAGTGACACAAGTCTTTCTTCTAGATCTGAAAGTGTATTTACAATTGGCAAAGGAATGTTACATCTTATTTGTTCAGGTGTTGCAAATTATGGAAGATTTCCATTCTGGAGTGCTTTTTTGCAAGCAACACATATGTTTTCATAACTAAAGGTCCTATAGTTCAATGTCAAATTCATATGCTTTTCTTGCAACTCTATAGTGAAGCATATGATATTTTTTACAAAATGCAATCTGGTACAAACTGCACATGTATTCCTAGGTGTGTCTTCGACTTGTTTCATATAAATATATTTTGCATCTTTCTTTCTTGTCATTCTTGTATTCTTATTAGAAGATGCTTTTTTGCATATGTCATTGCATTTGCTTCCTATACATATGAATTGCTTCATTTGGTGATAAGTAAGCTTATGACACTTGGGCAATTTTTGTAAGAAAGATGCTATTTCAAGTTCAATGTTGTTATTGAGATGTATGCGAGAACTAGATTGTTGATTTTCTAGTACATGCTTATGGCAAAAGATGTTATCATTGTTATCTACATCACTGCATTTGCCTTTTGTACATATGAATTGCTTCAGTTTGTGATAATTGAGCCTACGACACTTAGTTGGTCGCATTTGTTCTAAATGAGATGCTAGCTCAAATTGAATATTATTGTTAAAATGTACTTGAGATATACATTGTTGTTTTTCTAGTAAAAAACAATCGATGTTGTCAAGCACAATACATTGTAATCTGAATTTGTCATTGTCAACATCTATTATTTATTCCATCATTTCCAATTTCTTACCAGAGTTGTTTATGCGAGAACTAGATTGCTGATTTTCTAGTACATGATTATCACAAAAGATGTTATCATTGTTATGTACATCACTACATTTGCGTTTTGTACGTATGAATTGCTTTAGTTTGTGATAATTGAGCCTACAACACTTAGTTGGTCACATTTGTTCTAAATGAGATGCTATCTCAAATTGAATATTATTGTTAAAATGTACTTGAGATATACATTGTTTTTTTTCTAGTATATGCTTATGATGCAATTGATTACAATAATCTTTTGCTTCCATGTACACTTGTTGAGAATTGCGAACATATTTTTGTATAATTGCATGGTAATGAATATGTAATGTATTTGTTCTGAATGACATGATGTTAACAATATTATTGCATCTCAAATAAGCAGAACTGTAACTGACAAAGTTAGTAGCAACAGAGGACCATACCTGGATATTGACTTTGAATATGACAGATATCCATTGCAAATAGAATGGTCCACCTTCTACATGTCCTTTCTCATATGGCATTGCCATATTTATGAGATATTATTTCCAGTTGTTATTCATTGCATAGTGTATCACATCAACTATTAGGTATTGTTCTAAACAATGCAATGCATCTTGATTCTTATGCATAAGTGCATTGCAAAAAGATTGGACAACGTAAAGTCGCAAACATTGTGCATCGAATTATGTTGCCACTAAATAGCAAATTGCATTAAAGAGATTGTCACCACAATTAGATGTCATTTTCTTTGCAATTTTTAATTCATTTAAAAGCATATTATTTGCAATATGCATCCAATGGCTTTCAATATCTTTGCAAATAGATGACAGGTAGATATTAGACTAGTTACAAATGCATATTGGAAAATTTTTGTAAAGAAATCGTTCATAATGACCAGTAACAGGATTTGCATCATGAAAGAGAATGCAATATGGAATTGTATTTTCATGTTGATTAAAAAGCACATATCTTGTTTGCCTTGTCAATGACCAAACTCCAATTGATATATCTAGCCATTTAGCTAACCAACGTATGCAAAAGGTATGCCCCATAAACCTCGATTAGACTCCTTTATATTTGTAGATGCAGAACAATGCATTTTATGAAGATATGTACCAATATCATTAATTCCATGTAACTCGTATAGGAAGTCAAGTGATAGTTCACATTCATATGACTCTATTGCTTTAACATCATTATTGTTTAAGAAAAAAATAAAATGTTCTATTAACCCATTTCGTAGTTCATTTGAAGTATAAAGAAAATGTAGAAGCATTTCGAATGAGTCCAATAGACAATCTCCTACAGTATATGAAAATGCATCTAGTCTAAAAAGACCATTTCTTTTTAATACACAATCAGTGGTGTCAGGCAGAATGCATTGTGATCTGAATTTTTAACTGTAAACATCTATTATTTCTTCCATCATTTCCAATTTCTTACCAGAGTTTCCTTCTGCAATTGTCTTCTACATGTTTGCAAAAAATATTGATTAGATTTGCAAAAACTGAAGATGATTGTTTCCAACAAAATATATATATCTTAAAACAATAGGCTCTTGCATTATGTTGCCAAACAAATATCAAATTCCTAGCAACAAGTCATATTTATAAATGACAAAGGAATTGGAAATGAAAAAATTGCTTTGGAGAGAAATATAACTTGATAAAGGAAGCAGTGGAAAGACATAATGAAAATGACTGGGATGGAAACCTTTCGACTGAGTCCTTTGTTGATGGATAGCAAGTTGGAAAGGGCATCTAGAATAGATCAAAAGACATTATAATCTCAGGGGGTGAGAATATTTGCAGCATCGAAATTGAAATTGTTATTTATGCTCATTAAAAAATGAAATGTCATGATTAAAAAATACATGAAAAACCACACTAAAATGAAAAAATGGTGCTGGAGTGATAATTATTGTCAAAACCTAGTGATCAGTTTACGTTCATCATAATTCCATTAGGTTTTAGTTTCACCATGGGATTCGGCATATTACTCATTCTTCTCGTATGGTAGGTAGGCCTTAGTAAACTAATGCCTACAGACAAGGATTGTTGCCTTTTAGGTTAGTCTTTTGGCCTTTACAGAATAATTATTTGCATTCTTAGATAAAATCTAGACAATTTTAGACATCACCAGTATGAGTAAGATCTCTGCATATGCCTCTCGACAAGAGCTCAAGCAAAGCATCTTCCAACTCAAAACTAAAGGCAATAATACCCTGTATGAGAAGACAGCTTGCAAAATATGCAATATATAGTAAGAAGAAGAAGACAAACATCATTCCTTAGAGTGTCCAACTGTCACAAATTCTAGAATCGAAAATATATCCAGAACATTCTGCAGAAAATAATAGGGACTACTGCTATGACATGTCTTATTCTGAATGACGCAGATACAAAATTTGGTGTTTTTTATGGTTATGGCCTATTTTCTATGTAGGGTACACAAATGTAGACAAATGGTATTTAAGCATGAAGTTTCTCTTGAGCTTTGAGCTTTGTCAGCACAATACAAAAGCTTTGGTCCTCAAAAAATATGCCAAGTTATATTCCATTTTTACATAGGATAAAGATAATATCACATAAGCAAACATTCTACAACTCCATGTAATAAAATTAATTCACAGCCAGGATTGTTTGACTGTACAATGTGTATTTCCATCGTATTGTTCTAATGTTGATACAGATTCCTAATTCCTTGTCTTTAAATTTAGGACTAATTTTGATTTTGATTTGAGTTTTGCAGTATTCTTCTGAAATTCGAATCCAAAATTTAAATAATTGAACCTCTATCTTCTTATTATTATCATATATGGATGATGTGCTGAATTTTGGAAAAATGCAACATAACTTTGGGAGGTTACATGAACGAAACAAACAAGGTCCAAAGGCAATGAAGCTTTTGTGTAAACTCTTTCATAACAAAATGACTGTGCAGATGCCTCAGGTATTTAAATATTCTTCCAAATTTTTCATTTTAAATACAGGAAGAATCCCTTCTCGTTGATTGGAAACATCAAGTAGAGCGTGATGTTGAAACACTTAAAGCAAAGGCAAATCTTGTAATCCTCCAAACTAGGGGATTTGTCACTTGTGTGATGGGATATCCCTACCATTTAATCCTAACAAGCTTCCCCTTTCTTTCCCTCTTGGCCCCTGAGCATCAACCATATTAAAGTACCATAGACAAACCAATGAGCTTTTGGAAGTTCATCAGCTTTCCACTTTCGAATTTGTGTTCTTTTTTTACAATGCAGGTCAAATGAATATTTACTAATTGCAACATGTGCACATAAAGATTAATCAAAATTGACATTAATCCCTATGGTGTTTTTATTCTCTAAATCTTAATCGATGACAACAACAACATAGAGAGAGACTAGATTTGATACATCTCCCATTTATCATTGTGGGGAGGGGGGAAGTAAAAATGCCTGCATTTTGCCAAATAAAGTTCAATGAAATTTTGAAAAGAAAACCCAAAGCTTTTTTTTCCTTATTGTAGACAAAAAGGACTTTGCTAGTGATACATCATATGAGAAAATCACTTATCCAATCACAATCCCAAATCTACCAAAGGATTTCTTGAGAAAGGGAGGTGTTATTTTCTTCACCAATAACACTTCTACAATTTTCTACCTGCAACAATAGACCTAAGGGTTTCTATCAACATTCATATATTCTCTCCGAATATTTTTACAACTGCCATGCCTTCAACTTCACCAAACCTTGCACCTCCTTAAATACTGATAATCAATACAGTCATCTCACTAGCTCTAGAGAAGAAGGTAATATCATTGCACTTGATCCAATACAAGTAATATCACTGCATTTGAGCCAATACAATTCTCTTTCTACCTAAATATTTTTTATTTATGTGTTGAGTTCCATCATTGTACTTTTAATTACCTCGTACTACTACACTTATCTGATATTCTATATTATTACCTTGTAAAAAAAATTCTCTGATCATTCATTTATTGATCTACTCAATTCATAGGTTCCCATTTTCCCTAGTCATCATATGCTAGTTAGAAACCACCTAAACATTTCATTTTGAACACCATAATTTACCAAGAAACAATGGGAATTGCATTTTCGCAGAACTGGAGATGCCCTTATATGGATCAGTAGCCCAATAACCCAAGTCTATTGCTCACATAACAAAAGAAAGTTGAACAATGTCAAGAAATTAGACAAAGAAGTAGAAAAAATAAAATGAGAGTCAAATAGATGGGGGGAGAGTGTGGCAAAGATTAAGATGGAGCAGAATATCAGCAACATATAGAAATGTATGCTACACATAACAAGAAGCATAGTCATCATACTTATGCGTATCATGAAAACACTTTTAAACCCTCAAACCTGAAGAATACAAGTAACTAGGTGAATATTTATAGGTTGGTTGCACCTCCTTTTCAAGATAGTGTCTTGATATTTCCTCTGATATGGCCCTCGTAACTGTTTCTCGAAGGTAAGGATCCATTAGGACTACAACATTAGAAAAAACAACTTGAGAACCATCAATAATGGCATAACCTAGAACTAGTATGCTATCGTTCCCCATTAATTCCTCTCATTTTCATCCTGGTCTTCAGTAATGGGGATAACATTAGTTTGATGAATTGGTGCTTCCAGTAGCAAAAATTGGAGAATATATTTTTCTTCAAGATGTTTCCTCTCGATAAAATGAGAAGTATCAATTGAAAGGTCTATACTTGATGATTCCGTGGTTGATTTGTATAATATGGAATATTCTCTCATCTTAAATGTTAAAGATAGAAGTTAAAAACAAGACATAGTGGTTGTTACTATTGATGGAGCTCCATGGAAACTGATAGCAAGTTCTGTAGTGGAAATTATAAGAATAAGGACTCAACCACATCTAAACACCTACCATCATCCAAAAAAGGGCTAATGAAAACAGAAAATAAGTTTCTTTCAGCATAGGTTTAGTTTTCTATTATTTCTAAATACAACAACTTAGATGTAGACTCCATGGAGTAGCTTGGAACCTTGGACACTGTTCAAGCATTTTCTTTAGTAGATGCTTCAAATAAATGAACCCTAAAATAACAATTCCAAAGATAAGTTTTTTGAATAGGGTGCTTCATACCTTCTATGGGCAATACCACTATTCATGCATTATGTCCTTGTAAGAAATTATCAGGCAGGGAAGCATGCCATCTTTCTCAAAAGAGATGTATTTGATTATGATTAATTGTAAGAGACCAAACCACTGGTATGGGCTAGTACATCAGCCATAAAGTAACTGGAACAGCAGGAAGACTTGAGCATTGGTTGAATTACTAGAGCCTAGAGGTATTTGAGGCTGAGGTGCCCTAGAGACTACCTCAAAACAAGCTTGCAATGAAATATGGTGTTGTTTCGTATGCCTGTCTTGTAGCATGCAGAAATACAAATACAATCAGAAGAGTTGTTCGGAGATCGCTACATCCATCACTCTTCATCTCCCTGTGGCCCTCCAGTGATTTTTCAACCTTGAAAGGATCATTCATGGTGCCCGTATTAAGGATTAAGTCATCAACAAAAATTGCAAGTCAATAGCATCTACCTTGGCTTAATGCTTTGTTGGATTCATTAACCTTTGTATTTGAGAAAACTAGGCTTCTCACCGTAAAGTGTGCACAGAGGAGGAGGATACTTGAATGATTCATTAACCTTTGTATTTCAGCAAACTAGGCTTGTCACCATAAATTGTGCACAGTGGAGGAGGACACTTGAATGATTCATTAACCTTTGTATTCCAGCAAACTAGGCTTGTCACCATAGATTGTGCATAGTGGAGGAGGATACTTGAATAATTCATTAACCTTTGTATTTTAGCAAACTAGGCTTGTCACCATAAAGTGTACACAGTGTAGGAGGATACTTGAATGAATGCTTTGTAAACAAAACAGGAATTCACAAGCTTGATGCCGTCTTTTCAACCAACACTCCACCAATCTTTTCTTCCAAAATGCTTCTTACAACTATTCTTTAGCTATGTAGCAGTGCTATGGGAGCATTTCTATGCCATCAAAATCACCTAGTGATTGCACCTGGCCTCATTCACACCCATTTGAAGGATTTTGAACCCAGGAGTTAGCATTAATAACTCGTGATTGATGTTAGGCCGTTTCTTAATGATTCTGTCATGGTAAACTTGGACACATATTCTCATCTTAACTCATACATGAGAAAAACATCATCATATTTGTCAAGACATAGAAAGTTCAGTTAGGGAAGCGTCAGGTGAACATGAAATAAAGTTCATTTCAGATGTTTTTACTTGCTATTTGGGGTATATTGCAATTTCATCCTGAAAAGGTTACGGTTGTCATAAAATGGTCAGAATATGCATGAGCTTTGGTAGTTTCTTGGACTTGAAAACTAAAATTTAAGTTTGTATGATGGTTTTCTGAAACAACATATCACTTTGCATAAGCTTGCTTAGGTGGAGAAAACCTTTTTATAGATTTCATAAGAGTAAGCTGCTATGATTGCCAGATTAGATAACCTACTACCATTTGCAACCAAGGCAGATACATTGAAAACTTGCAATTGGAATTCTTACTCAACATAGTAGATTTACAGCCTTTATTTGAAATCTTATAAGGATATTATATAGAATTATTGTAATCATTACCATAGTAACAAGACATAGGCAAGAAAAACTTGGAAAGTCATCTCTGCTTGGCTAGATGACCCACCTATGACAAGGCCAATCCACTCCTCGCTCAACCTATCTTCATGTTTGTTTCAATACAACTACAACACTTCCATCAACCAACAGAGTTTGATAAATATGTTTACAGAAACGAAGAAAAAGTGAAAATATGTATTCGCACATTATCAATGTACATTACAAAGCTATGAATTCCCTAACAAACACTAGTGCCTTTGAAAATAATCATATTTAATCGGTCGGAATTTTGTTCCCACTTTCTATCTGGCATCTAAAACCTGTGTGCTCCTAACTATATCCACTACTGAATCAGAATAACCTTGAGAACCTAAAGACCCAAAAGAGAGGACACAAATAGTGTGCGCTTTTGTTGTGGGCTCCAAGGGTGACATTTTGAGGGGATTGCATTGGCTCCTTGACTTTGGATGAGGCCATTGGCTTTCTTCTAGCTATCCCAATGGAAGTCAAAGGATTGCTATCTTTTTCTTTTTGGGCTATCATAGCCAGTGTCTTGTGAATCCGTTTGGACCACTTGAACCCATCCATCTTCAATGTCCTTGTTTGAGGCATACTTACAAATATTGCTAATTCGAGTCTTTGAACTCACTGATACTTGGTGGAAAAAGTCATGACATTTTGAGTGGTTTGAAAGTGTCAATATATTTTGAAAATATTATGATATGTTGTCAAAATATCACAAGACGATTTAAAATATTGGGGATATTTTGAAAATTTTGGACTTTTTTGTCCACTTTAAAAAGGAAAAGCAAGGGATTGAAAGCAAAAGGGTTATTCACTGTTAGATACTCTATTATTTCTGATAATTTTATTTCCAGCCTCTTGGCAATATATTCACCAACATGATATTTGCAACATTGGGATATTTTCAAGGTCTTTAGACAAGTTAATTTTAAGGAAAAACCTCTTATGAGGAGGAGGTTTTGAGAACCTTCTAGGTTGATTGCAAATTTAGTTGCCCAGATAATTTTGATATAAAGGAATGAACTAAATGAGAGAGTACAAAAAAAGTATTCTTGCATAACCAAGTGCTACAAGATGTGATAGCTCAACATGCAGACGAACAAAATGCAGAAGTCTTGAATGGTATAAAATTTTTCATTTTGTTTATGATGATCTCAATTTTCGTTAAATGATAAATAAAGGATATGCTTAGTTGATAAACCAGTTAGAAGTGTATCTACCCAATTGCCAACATTCCTAAAAATATTCAATACCCTACCTGTTCATACGTGAATATTGTGAAAGAATAACGCATACCAGAATATTGGGGTTTGAAACTCATCGTCAATTGAAGTGCAAAGGCTGTCAAATTAAACTGGACCTCAAATGCTGTAGCAGTTCACTGCTCTGAAACTGTAATGTATAAAAGAAAATACAATCTGTATCGTAATAAGCTAAAGACAGATCTTTTAAACAAGTTAAAGACAGAGCTTTTCAATAGACACTTGTCATACATTCCAAAAAAATGTATAATACAAAAATATATTTCAAACACGTAAAATACCATGGGTCCCACAATTTTACCACCTGCCTGCCTCTCGTACTTCTTGTATACCCAACGTCTTTACCTCTATCTCTTTTCCATGTCCAAGGTGTCTACCTCCTAACTAACCAACTCACTTGCATATGATTGAATGTTCTTCTAGAGTCTTTCTAAAACTGTTCTGAAGAAATGATTCAGGGTAGTCGAGGCATGTGGAATGATTCAAGGCAGTTGAGGCACGTGGATTGTATCAAGGAAGTTTCTCTTGCCCCCCTAATGTGGCCTCTCACTTCGTTTCGTTCCTCGTCTGTATCGTAGCAGCCATCACACGGAAGGGCAAGGCTTTCTTACTGTCAAAAGCATAACCAGGTCAGTGAGGGTATTCACGAAAACATGTCCCAGAGTGTTGGAGCTCATACGATGAGTGAAAGCGAAAGCAAGAGTTCCAGGTTCTGCAAATGATCATCCCCTTCCCTGCATATTGACTGAATAATGAAAGAAAAGGGTCCTTTGAGGAGCAAATGTATCCCTAAGTTAGAAGAAGAAGAAGAAATTAGGAGATTTCGCAAGTGGCTGCCTTCCAATTTGGCATGAAATTGTTACAATGGTAAGGATGTATAGACGTAATGACAACGAATAAGGTAAAGAAGGATTTTATGGTATGCTATATTTTGGTCAAAACTAAAAATGGACAATTGGTTTGTATTTTTGGATCTTGCATTGACACGAGCAAACCAAAGGGTATGAAGCCCGATAATTAGGATCTAGGTCAATACCTGCACAACTACAGCCATGATTACCTCCAATCCTTAGCAAGACATTACATTCTTTCAACTCCTGGGTTGTTGTGCCCCCCATAGTATCCACATTTCCAAAGTTTTGTCTTTGCCCTGGCTATCTCCTCTGTATCTCTGTCTATCTCTGTGTATGTAACCGCGATAGATGACAAGGCGAAACGGGGTGTGAGTCCAACATTGAGATTTGCAATTTAAGAATTAAATGAAACCTAAATCAACTTGCATCTCTCAAAGTTGAGTTTCAATGGTTCTTATATCTAAAAATTATAGGTCACTATTGCATATCGGCAGGGACTACCACTGCTTGCACATGGGGGTAACAACAATTGATGAACTGAGGAAGCAGGCAGCTGATACTGAAGATGTCTATGGGGTAGTTTGGAAAAACAATGACATTGCCTATAGGTGCCAGACATGTGAGCAAGTCTAAAGGGAGGGGGCAAAAAATGGGATAGGTTCGTAATTACAGAAATTACACATATAAACCAGCGTATTATACTAACCCGTAGATTAGAGTATAGGTGCAACCCCTACCATCAAAATACGCAAATTTTGCAGAGACTCTATTGGGGGCCCTTCTAATTGAATGGATTTTTGCATTCTTCGTCAACTACAACATCAATGCTTTCAACAATTTTCCTGTCTTTTATTATAACATTTATATCCTTTACTTCTCGAGGAATAATCAAGAAGAATACCTTCACCTCCTCTAGGTTCAAAATTACCAAGTTTTTCATCAGTTCTTTTGATAAAACATTTTCTTCCAAAAACTTTAAAGTATTTTACAGTATAAGTATTTCCATACCAAAGTTCATGTGGAGTTTGAGTGCTATTTACTTGAACATTTTCTTTGTTGAGAATAGTTACAGCAGCAAATGCTGCTTAACCCTAGAAGGTTGCAGGAGTTCTAAATTCATCTAGCATAGCTCGAGCCATCTGTTGAACTATTTTATTCATTCTTTCTACCACACCATTTTGTTGATGAGTCCTTGTGGTGGACAATTGCCCTTTTGTTCCATGTTGTTCACAAAAGTCAAATAATTCATCCAATGTAAATTCTCCTCCTCGCTCAGATCTGAGATATTTGATTTTTCGATTTGATTCATTTTCAACCAAAGCTTTGAAGGCTTGGAACTTTTCAAATTCTTCATCTTTATGCTTCAGAAGACCTATCCAACACATTCTGGAAAAATCATCAATGAACAAAACAAAATATTCTTCTCTGCGAGGTGACTTTTTACTTGATGGTCCACATAGAGTAGTATGGACAAGTTCAAGAGGCTTAGTAGCTGACCCTTATTTTTCCATGAAGTGAAATTTGGTTTGCTTACCTATTTGGCATGGTTTTCATATTGTATTTTGTGGGATGATGATATCTGGAGTATCACGAATAGCCTTCAGTCTGTATGCTTTTCTTATTTGAGAAAAGCTTAGATGTCCCAATCTTCTATGCCACAGCAAGTTTTCAACATTTTTGCTTAGATAGAACTATTGATATCCTCCATTGAGCACGCATAAGTTTTTTGGAGTTCTTGTACCTTTGATCACAGTCTCTCCTGTACCAAGCTCACAAACAACACATCTATTTGATCGAAACACCACTTCATTTCCTTGATCACGCATTTGACTGACACTCAACAGGTCATGCTTTAAACCATCTTCATACATAACATTTCCAGCTTTAAGCTTTTATTTCAAGAAAACAAAGCCTTTAGATTTTATGACAACAGGAGTGTCATTTCCAAATGAGACATTCTTTTCCTTTTCTAAGGCATTATATGAGTGAAGTTTTTCCTTGTCACCTGTCATGTGTTTTGAGCATCCACTTTCGATGTACCACTGATTTTCTTGTCCTTTTGCATACAAGGCTATACCACATCTTTCTGTTTGAGATTCTTTCCTTTTCCATATCTTGGGATTTAATGGCATTTTCTCCTTTGGAGATGTTTGCCGAAATTTTCTCCTACATTCAGATTCTTCATGACCAAAGTTGTTACAGAATGAGAATTCTATTTAATTTTCAACAGGAGAAAAGTTATTATAGGAACTTCTCTTGATTCCTATTACATTCCTTTGATTGCATGCTTCTCTAGTCGTGATGGTTTTGTAAGCAATGCATTGAGCAGCTTTGTGCCCAAAATTATGACATGAAAAACATTTCTCACTAAAGAAGTTCCTGTGACTACCGAATCTATTAACTTAGTGACTGTAGTTTCTATTGATATCCATCTTTGGAGCAAATTGAGTATGATTTTCATGAGGTTGGTTGTGGTTTCTATTCATCCTTGGAGTAAATTGAGTATGATTTACTTGGTGATCTACTTTATGCCTTTGCTGACGATTTTCATATTGTTCACTGGTCTTTGCTGCATGAAGATAGCTTTTGCTAGAGGTTGACGGCTTCAGTGATTGAGATGCTTCTTCAATATATCCAAGACCTATCTTTATCATAGGAGAACTCTAAACTTCGATAATTTCATTTAAAGTGTCTGATCCTTTAGCAAATCTAATATTGAGAGATTTCGTTTTCTCAAGACCCTTTCCTAGACCCATAATTTCACATTCTAGTTTTTCATTGTGTTTTTCCTTTTCAACAAGTTGGTATGTCAAGCTATCTATAATCATATACTTTCTTCTAAACAGATTTTGAGTTTAGATATTTCTTCATGAAGGTCTTCCTCTTCTAAAGCATCCCAAAAATTATCATCGTCATAATCCATGAGAAGTCTGTAATGTTGTCCAGTTTCATCTTCATCATTATTAGATAAACCATCACTGTCTTCATGAGTATACTAACTCCTTTTATTCAAAACTTGTTTTCTATTCCCTTTTACATATTCCTTTCCTTTTTCATATTTATCTTTATGAGGACATCTGGCAGCATAATCACCAAGTCTGCCACAAGCAAGGCATTTGAAGGGTAGCTTACCTGTAAACCTTCCAGAACCCCGTTGAAGCTTCTTGACAAATTTTACCTCATTTTCTTCTTTTGAAATATGTCATGATTCATTATGTTATTCCTTTCCTTGTGTTGAGGCTTTAAATGCGAATTCTCTCATATCTGATGGTCCTCCTTTTCTTATCTCGAAGGCAGTTAAGATTCCGTCAAGTTGTGTCATATTGATATTTTTCACATCTTCTTTTTCTTCTATGGCAGACACTTTGGATTCAAATTTGATAGATAAGGATCTCGAAACTTTCTCAACTAAAGTAACTTCCTTTATTTCTTCACCTAGATTCTTCATACGATTAACAACCTCATCTATGTGTAAGAAGTAACTAGCTATAATTTCATCACTATGCATATTAAGGATTTCATATTGAATTTTGAGAGTTTGAAGCTTAGCACGTTTTACGTGAGAATCTCCTTCATAGCTCAGAACGATTTTTTCCAATATTTCTTTGGCTAATTTGAGCTGCATGACTTTGACATACTCTGATTGTGACAGACTTCCCAATAAAGTATTGACAACTTTGGCATTGATTTCATATTGCTTTTCACCTTCCTCATCTGTAGGAATTGTTGTCGGAAATGTATATCCTCCTTCCACAATTTCCCAGACATCTATTCCAAGAGATTGTAGATAGGTTGTGGTTCTTATTTTCCAATAAACAAGGTTGCTCTCATCGAATATTGGTGGTCTGATGGACCCCATGCTTTCTTGATAATTCATGTTGATGGATCTCCCTTCAGGTGATCAAGCTTGTTCTGAAGGACCTACTCTAATAGCAATTGTTGGAAATAATATTAAGACAGGGGTGAATCAATATTATCAAATCAGTAACTTTATTTCCCAAACATATTTATATATTCTAATTCAGCGAAGTGAACTAGCATGTACACATGACTGTGCTTAAAGAAACCAGTGTATATGCAGAGAACTTGTGATTTAGACAATTTATCATGTGTTCAGCTTAAACCTATATATCAAAGATTTATTAGATAGTGCAGTAAAAGAAGAATAAAGAATCACACATAATAAACACACAAGAACACCAAGATTTAAGTTGGAAACCCAATGTGGGTAAAACCCACCTGCTCCTGTCATCTCTGTCTTCTTTTATTAATAAGAAAATCTATTTACAATCTTGTACTAGTTCAAAATCATACCAGTATGTAAGCTTCTACTTGTAGAAGGTTACAACCTTCTCTCATTATCCATCTTCTACTGGAAGGGAGCTACAACCCCCTAGCTCTTGTACTATAAATATTTTTACTAGTACATAGGTGCGAGCCTACAAAAAACTACACTATTCCACTAGGGACCATGCTTCATTATTCTTCAGATGGAATACTCGTGGATCACAACACCACAATCTGAAGGACATGTTTCATCAAATTTTCACAATGGATCCATCAAAGCTTTTAAACTTAAACTGCATCAATCAATATTCAGTTAATCTGAACAATCAGATCTCTAACACCAGAACACTATACTGAACCCAGAACCTTGCATCATCATTCAGAAGTAGATGTACCCTCAAAAATCATGCACTATAATGTATATGCTACTTCCGTTAATTGGACCTTTATATACCTTCAAAACTACTGTAAAGATAAACTTTTGAATCAAGTCTGCACCAACTATCAATATATTGAATATCTACTATCAAATTTCAGAGCTTTACATGGGCAGGGACATAGATCACTTCTCCTCACTTATATAATCAACTAATCAAACTCCATTCTCCTTATGTATTCAGTTTTACATTGAGATATAAGAAGACTTCATTGACAAACAACAGTAAAACAACATAATTTGATCAAATATTTCATTTAGATCTGAAAAAGAAGCTTTTATTTTGTATACACTACTTGAAAGAACTGAACCTACATGTATACACTCTTTGGTCAAGACAAACCTACGTATAGATCTTCAAATATTGACTTAGAACTTTGTGGCAATTCCAGATTTCAGACAAACGTAGATCTTGATAGATAACGAGTAAAACAAGTGCAAAACATGAGATCTAGTCTCATATCAGACCATTCAAGAATACATTATTTCATGTCTCATGATCCTGATCCAACATTGAACTCAAGGTAGACATAAATATTCTAGATCCAGTCCCTAACACAACCCTGCGACATAAAATATACTTCAGATAGAAGTATTCCTTAGAATATTATTGCTTGCACACTTGGCCTAATGATCTTCTCCTCCTTACATACTCTTAGGCCTTTCTCAATACCTTGGACCTAATACCTCAAACCAAATACCTTGGATCAAGATACCTTCGACAAAATACTTGGTTTTCCAACATGTACACGATTTTCCTCTTGTGAAAGTGTGTGTATACATTACACGCTTCTTTTGTTCTGTTAACCTACATCTATATGCTTCTTGGACAAGGTGAACCTACGTATACCTCTCTTTCTTCATTCTTTGGAGTTTGATCTGTAATCCTTTGTTGTTGACCAGCTACACGGTGAACTGCCATCTGAGTGAGTTTCCATCAAGGACAACACCTGTATCATAATGCCAACATTCATAGCAAAACAATAAAATATGGCCTTTTCTTTCATTAAAAAAAAAACCATCTCTTTTTCCCCATATCAAAAAAATAATGTTTATAGTACCTTTAATGAAAATTGTCTCTAAAGATTAACTTCATTTGTCACACTTTGCAGTTCGATTATTTTGTTCTCAATGGAAACTTTCAGTCGAATATTTATACAACTCTTAGCTGAAAGAATTATACACTAAAATTCAAGTTGATTGATAAAATAATCAAGTTGTCCAAAGGAAATATTGTGTGCCCAAACTGCCAGTTAAGAGTTTGCAAATATTTCGGTTGAGAGCTTTCTCAAGGCCAACCTCTCGCATGAAATTTAATAAAGCACTTTGTTGAGATTACTGGCAAGGCAATATTCTCCGTCAAAAATCTCGACCAAGAGGATGGGAAGGGAAAGATTCTTTGCTCAAACTCTCGGCCGAGAGCTTTAAATTTTCTTGGTTGAGAGCTTTTGTAGCATTAACCCTGTGATTAGGTGCTTAGTATTTGATGACACTTGTCACAACCCCATTGGGTGAAAACTGAAGAAGATTCCCCTTGTTAACTGGATTGTTGACTGGACTACCATGTCATCGTTCTCTCCTATTCTGAAATTTTTTTAGTTGTTTAGGAAAATGAACAACATACCTTTTCTCATTCACCTAAACTCCATTTTTGGTGAAATGAATTGCATTGCGATCGGCTTGACGAGATGGACATAGTCGTACAATTTTCGAGCCAATATGATAAATTGTATTTTTGAGCTAAATACTGAGCACCTAATCACAGGGGTTAATGCTACAAAAGCTCTCAACCAAGAAAATTTAAAGCTCTCAGCTAAGAGTTTGAGCAAAGAATCTTTCCCTTCCCATACTCTTGCTAGAGACTTTGGATAGAGATTATTGCATTGCCAGTAATCTCGATAAAGTGCTTTAGAAAATTTCATGTGAGAGGTTGGCCCAGAGAAATCTCTCAACCGAAAGATTTGCAAACTCTTCGCTGAAATATTTGCAAACTCTCAACTGAGAGTTTGGGCACACAATATTTCCTTTAGACGACTTGATTATGTTATCAATCAACCTGCATTTTAGTGTATAATTCTTTTAGCTAAGAGTTGTATAAATATTCGACCAAAAGTTTCCATTGAGAACAAAATAATAAAAGTGCAAAGTGTGACAAACGAAGTTAATATTTGGATAAAATTTTGGTTAAAGGTACTATAAACATTATTTTTTTTATATGGCGAAAAAGAGATGGTTATTTTTTAATGAAAGAAAAGGCCATATTTTACTGTTTTGCTATGAAAATAAGATATTATTATTTTTTGCTATGGAAAGAAAATATTTTTTTTTCATATGTTAAAGGATATTTTGATTTTATTTCCTGGTCCAAAAATTGTCTTTTTGATGAGGTGACAATAGATATTCAATATATATGTAAGGGAAAAAATAGATCTCGATCCATTCTTTTCAGAAAAAGTTTCGTTAAGTTCATTGAATAGAACCTTTTTTGCATTAATTGGACACTGAACTTCAATGATCAATGAAAGTTGATCGATGAAAGGGTCATGCTCAGTCTCAGAGAAAATAACCCCCCCACCATAACCAATCAATGAGTTTGATTTGCTTGCTTACGGGGAGAAGGAGCCTTATTTTATTATTTTTCTATGGAAATGAAATATTATTTTTTTTCATGCGGAAAAAGATATTTTGAATTTTTTTTTCTCTAAAGGGGAAGATATATAAAAAATTATTTTAGAGTAAATTATGAATCACCATAAATAAATTACTCTTTGATATATTTGAATTTGTCTTCAATCATTTATAGTATTTAAATCTTGAACTCACTTGCGTTGTTTTGGAATTAGATTCTAGATTTCTAAATTTACGAAAATGGCAAACCAAAGGAATCATAAACAAAAGTATGAATGAATTAGAACTTATTTAAAGGAAAAAAACGAGAAACTAAAAGCAAAGAGGAGAGCACTATGGAAAAATAGAGAGGGCGAAAGAAATGTGGAGATATCAAATAGAGATCCTGAAGGAGATGTGGAGGTACCAAATAGAAAGCTTGAATAAGATGTGGGAGTACAAAATAGAGAGCCTAAAGGAGGTGTGGAGGTACAAAATAGGGAGTTTGAATGAGATTTGTATTTACATGGAAATGATGAGGAAATGAGAGATGTAGACAGACTAGTCAATGATAATATCAATAGTATTGGATCATTGAGTTAATTGATCAATCATCCCAAAATAGCTAGTTCATGCAAGGAATTTGAGTTCCCTAGTTGTGGTGGAGATTCCAAGGCAGTGTAACAAGAAGTTGTAAACTAGTTTGAGTGTACAGGTGTTGCATGCAGTCAAATGACCAATCATTGGGAATTGCATAATAAATTGGAGGAAAATTCCTAAAGGATAGGGGCTAATTCCTTAGGATTTGCACAAGGAAATAGGGGCTCAAGCAGAGGCAGAAATTGACTGAGTCTCTATCAGAGTTTCTCATTGAGCAAAGACATAGGTTATTCACTTATAGGTTGTGCTCTGAGCAGGTAAGTAATTGTAATAAATTCTCTATTCATCTGATTAATGCAAAGAGGTTTGAGGGTTTCTTCCTAGTTGGGTTCCCCTAGAAATATATTGTGCATGTGTGCTTTTTCTTATTGCATGTTTATGAATGATGTTCTAAATTATGAATTAAATTATGCAGATAAGTAGAGTATAATTATGTCTCTTGAGTTAGATTAAAATTTCTTAAGCTATTGACATTCAATTACCATATTTCTACATGCAATCAAACTAGAATTCACATTAGAACAAGCATTTCAAGGTTGCTCCTAAGGAGGTTTGAATTTGTAGCTTACATGCAGAAGGATCTCTTTAGAGTTGGTGTTAGGTCCCTATACTACTAGTATAACCCCTTATTGTTACTAGTACAACCCCCTTATTATATTTTTGTGCCCATGTAGTCCCCATATTGTTATTATTGTGCCCCATAGAGGCCCACTATTGTTATTATTGTGCCCTTACATTATTATTGTTATGTCAAATCTGATTATATTATGACCCCTTAGAGTCCTATATATAGAAAGGAGGTATTGTCATTTCTATCATCCAAAAATTGTTCATTTGTGTAATGTAAAGGAAGTTGTCCCATTGAATAGGCTTATTTCTAAGGCATTTCTCTATCTTTTCTATCTTTTTGTGAGTTAGTTTCATAACATTTGGTATCAGAGCTTTGCTCCAAATAGGTCATCGTGGCATTTTCGCTATAATTTTTTTTCTGTGACATTTCAGAAGCTAACAAAAAACACATTTGAGAGGAAATTTCACTAAAACTCAGGTCTGAATTTCAGATCCTTTCTCGCTATATTTTCAGTGATATGATCTGAGGAAGTTAGGGATTTTGCAAGCTCCATAATTTCATCTAAAATAGGTCATCATGGAAGTTTCACTATAACTTGTTTGCTACAAAGTTTCAGAAGCTAAGAAAAAACCTTGTTTGATAATAAAGTAGTTTGAACCTCAGGTCTGAATTTCAGACCTTGTCTCACTATATTTTAGGATATATGATTTGATGAAGTTAGGGTTTTCAAACTCCCGAATTACATCTTAAACAAGTGACCTTGGGAAAATCGTCATAAGTTTCTCTCTGAGCATCAAATTGAAATTTCATCAGAAGTTATAGAAAAAGGATGGACTGGAGTTTCCTGTTTATATTTTTCAGATCTGAAGGTTAAAACAGTGACATGTGGTACTTCATACAAGTTCACTATTTTGGAAAGGTATATAATCAGGTCATCTTGGGAGATTGTGCATAACCGTTTCTTGGAGAATCCAATTTTGATCAGGCTAGTGGCATTCACAAGAGAATGTGGAGGAATACTCTAGTTCATGATTTCAAAATGGGAAAATACGAAATTACAGAGTTACAATTGTTTCAAGATCGAACTCCTAAAATTAAGAAAACGCAATATGAGGAAGTTTGATGGCAAGGATCCAGTAAATTGCATACTACAGATGGAGCAATATTTTGATCTACATGAGGTGCAACTGTTACAAAAGGTACGTATTGCATCTTCATGTTTAGAAGTAGATCAATTTTTCTGTTATAAAGGGTTGTGTTCTCATAAAGCACTTGTCAGTTGGTCAATTTTCACGGATGAAATGATAGCAGATTATGAGCATACAAAGAGTAACACCTTCTTGAGCCAATTGATAAATCTCAAACAAATGGGTTCAATGGTAGAGCACATTGAGGATTTCAAAAAAATTAATATAAGGGTAAATGATATTCCAAAGAAGAAAAGGATTGATGTCTTCATAAGGACTTTAAAGGATAACATTCAACATGAGGTTCATCTTTGGGAAGATGATTCATTGGAGAAGGCATTTACATTGGCAATAAAAATTGAAAGTGGAATTATGGAAACAAGGAATCCTACCACTCACAACTATAAATATGGAAGTGTTTTTTCTTCTAGCCTTCCACAACCTACAAGGTTTACATGACAACAATTATAAGAAAAAAGAGAAAAAGGACTTTGTTACATTTCTAATAGAAAATACACTAAAGGTAAAAAGTGTGCTGAGAAGAAATTATTTACATAGATTGTGCAGAGGAGGAAGAAAAGGATCAAGAAACATAAAAAGAAGAAATGAATCTGAACATATCTTGTAAAGCATTGGAAATAATTACCACTCCACAAACTCTCAATATAGAAGGACATATCAAGAAGAAAAAGGTTCAAGAAGTGAAAAATCACATTGAGAAAGAAGAAATGAATCTGACCATATATTATAATGCATTGGTCAGCCTTACCACTCCTCAAACTATCAAGATAGAAGGACATATCAAGAAGAAAAGGGTAATAGTATTGATTGATTCAGGTAGTACACATAATTTTATTCATTGTAAGATAGACAAGGAATTTAATTTCTTCCTATATCCAGCACCAAAGTGTCAAGTGATGGTTGCAAGTGGAGGAGCCATAAATTTCTCTCGAAAGTGCCATAATATAAATTTATCCATGGGAAAATATGTATTGATTAGCACAATGATATCCATTCCAATGGGTGGCATTGATTTTGTACTAGGAGTCCAATGGATATAATCCCTGGGTACAATAGCTTTTAATTTTCAAGAACTTTTCATGAAATTTTCTTCAAAAGGAAAGGAAGTTTAATTAAGGGGTATCATAGGGAAACCAGGAAATATAATCAGCTCTAAGGGACTGAAAAAGCTTCTAAAGAAAGAAAAACGAGGCGTAATTTCACAATTATGTGTTGGCATTATGATACAGGTGTCGTCCTTGATGACAACTCACTCAGATGACTGATCATAGTGTAGTAGGTCAATAGCAAAGAATTAATGATCAAAGATAGGTATACATAGGTTCACCTTGACAAAGAAGAGTATACACGTGGGTTAACAGACCAAAAGGAGCATATAAAGTACACACGCACCTTCACAGAAGGAAAGACATGTATATCTTGGAAAACTAAGTTTTGGTCCAAGGTATTTGGTACATAATATTTTGATCCATGGTATTGGTCCAAGGTATCGGGTCCAAAGTATTGGCCCCAGATATTTGGTCCAAGGTATTGGTCCTAAGTGGTTTTGGTCCATGGTATTGAGAAAGGCATAAGACTATAAAAGGAGGAAAAGATCATTAGGCCAAAGTCTGCAAGTATTGAATATTCGATGAAGTGTGAGATCTAGTATGCAGGTTATGGGTTAGTGATGCTTTGCTTGATTTGAACTAAGGATGCACCTATGTGGATAATGATGGATGATGGATCTAGATCATAAGGCTTGAAATGTATTATCATTATGTTGTTTGATCATGGATAGGCTAGATCTAAATATTGATGCATGTTTTATTCTGCAAACGATATCATCTGGGTATGAACGAATACTGAAATAGTTGTGAAGTTTATAAATTGGTATTTACGATCTATATGCAGGTTTTCTTTGGTAAAAGTGTGTATACATGTTGGTTCGGTTCATCAGAGTGACATATACATTATGAAATGTGATACATCTAAATTTGCAGTTGGTTCTAGTGGGTGTTGCAGAGTTCTGGGTTCTACTCTATGTTTTTGTGACTGTGTTTTGATGACAGTATTCTAAATGTTCAATAGAGATTGATTTTGAGCTTCAATGTTGTTGCTGGGTGTAGTATGAAAATTGGATGAAACGTGGCCTTCATATTATGGTGTTGTGATCTAGGTGTATCCAGTTTGAAATTTATGAAACGTTGTCCCTAGAGGAAGAGGGAAGGCCATAGCCTTTTGTACGTGGGAACTTACATACTGGTAAACATATCGGATAGTACAAGAGCCAAGGGGTTGGATATCCCTTCTAGTAGCAGTTGGAAAACAAGAGAGGGTTGTAGCCTTCTATAGGCCAAAGCCTACGTACTAGTAAATATATCAACTAGTACAAGAGATAAGGGGTTGTAGCTCCCTTCCAGTAGAAGCTAGAGAATGAGAGAAGGTTATATTCTTCTTCAGGTGGGTGCCTACATACTGGTATGAGTCTATGCTAGTACAAGATTGTAAACATTTTTTCCTTATATTAAAGAAAGATGGCAGCAGGTGGTTTTTGTCCCGCATTGGGTTTCCACCTTATATCATGGTGTTCATGTGTGTTTCTTATGTGTGATGATATGTTCTATTTTTACTGCATTTGGTTACTGTTTATATGGTTAATGAAGTTCTAATGCACTGATTAAAGATCAACATATGATGAATTAACTAAATCATAATTTTACTGTATATACGCTAGTTGCGTGTGCACGTGAGTTCCCTTAACCGAAGTAGCATATATGAATCTGATTATAGGAATGAAAAATTTAGTGATTTACTAATACTGGTTCACCCCCCCTTCTCAATATTATTTCCAACATTATGTTCGCTAGAGGTTCCAACATCGAAATCATCTATTTCTCCAGATCTCCAAAAAGTCTTGGACAATCATTCCAAGGTATTGGAGACTCCCAAAGCCCTCCCACCTATTCGTGATCATGATCATTCTATTCATTTCATTCTAGGAAGTGTTCCTCAAAACATCAGGCCTTACAGATATCCATATTCCCAAAAGAGTGAAATTGGACGTATGGTTGCAGAAATTCTAGAGGCTGGTATAATTCAACCTAATCAAAGTTCTTTCTCTGCTCCAGTCGTATTGATGCACAAGAAGGATGGGTCATGGCGAATGTGTCCAGGTTAGAGGGAGCTCAACAAGCTCACTATTAAAGATAAACATCCCATTCCTATCATTGATGAATTCTTGGATGAATTATATGGATCAATTTACTTCACCAAGTTGGATCTTTGTTCAGGATATCATCAAATCAGAATGAAGATTGAAGACATTCTGAAAACAACATTTAGAACTCATAAGGGTCATTATGATTTTTGGTCATGCCTTTTGGCGTCACTAATGCACCTTCTACATTTCAAGGTTTGATGAATTGTATTTTCAAACCCTTCCTTAGAAAATTTGTTCTAGTATTTTTTGATGCCATAGTAATCTATAACAAGTCTTGGAAGGATCATGTTCAACATGCTAACAGGGTGCTCAAACTATTGGAGGAGAAACAATTATATGCAAAAAGCTCAAAATGTTTCTTTGGAGTACAAGAGGTGGAATATCTAGGTCATATTGTATCTCATGAAGGTGTTAAGGTAGACCCTAGAAAAATTAAAGCCACTTAGGAATGGAAAATGTCCACATCCATAAAGCATTTATGAGGATTTCTCAGGTCGACAGGGTATTATTGCAATTTTGTTAGGAATTATGAGAGAATAGCAACACCTCTAACAATATTATTGAAGAAAGATGCATTTTCATGGACTCTAGAATCAACAAAGGCCTTCGAACATCTTAAAGAGGCAATGTGCCAAGCACCAACCTTAGCTAGGCAAAACTTCACAAAAACCTTTATTGTGGAATGTGATGCTTCAAGAAATGGAATTGGTTCTATTTTAATGCAAGATGAAAGACCCATTCATTTCGAAAGTCATCCAATCAAAGGAAATTATTTATACAAAGCTATTTATGGAAAGGAAATGTTCACAATACTACATGCACTTAAGAAATGATCACCCTACCTAACGGGAAGACACTTTAAGCTAAAATTGGATCATCGTAGTCTTAAATACTTGTTACAAAAAATATTATCCTCTAAAGAGCAACACAAATGGGTCACAAATATGTTGGATTATGACTTTGAAATCATCTACAAAAAGGGAAGCAAAATGTTGTGGCAAATGCACTCTCAAGAAAGGATGAGGATGTGGAAGCATTGTTTTATTTTATTTCTATTATCCAACCATATTGGATAAACAAAGCATGGGATGAATTGAAGAAAGACGAAGAAGTATGGCCACTCATTCAAAATTTGAAAAATATCCTAGTTCAAAAAATATTGCCAGAAGTTGATGAGGAAGGAAAAATCATATTGGAGCCTAGAGCAGTCATAGAAACAAGAACTTGACAGCTACAAAATTGATCAATTTCAGAGTATCTCACCAAGAGGAAGAACTTACCCACTGAAGATTCCACATGGGAGGACAAGAATTTTATGCAGAAGCATCAAGAACTACTCAAGCATTTAGGACAACACTTTTTGAAGGACAAGGGCATGTTAGGTCCCTATTCTACTAGTGTAACCCCTTATTGTTATTAGTACAACACCCTTATTATATTGTTGTGCCCATGTAGTACCCATATTGTTATTATTGTGTCCCATAGAAGCCCACTATTGTTATTATTGTGCCCTTACATTATTATTGTTATGTCAACTCTGGTTATATTATGACCTCTTAGATTCCTATATATACAAAGGAGGCATTGTCATTTCTATCATCCAAGAATTGTTCATTTTTGTAATGTAAAGGAGATTTGCCCCTCAAAGAGGCTTATTTCTAAGGCATTTATCTTTCTTTTCTATCTTTTTGTGAGTTGGTTCCATAACATTTGGGAGAATGACCTTCAACGGGTTGAGATTAGAGTATTCCTTGGAAGGCAGCTCAAATTTCATTGCATGGAAGGATCACATGGAGGTTGTGCTTGATGACAATGGATTACTAGAATATGTCAAGACAAACATTACAAAACTAGGATCAAATTAAGCATAGAACCTAGTGTTGGGTTGTGTTATATTCTTTCAACATAGTTAATAGGGGGTTTGAGGGGTACCTGTAACCCCACTTTATGGTGTCCGTGGCAGCGCCCTGGAAAATTTTGGTTTTGGACCCTATGTTATGTTGGGCGGACCCACCTATGGTTTTGTGCATGATTTTCGCACATGTTTTTTGGACGTGATGGTTTTCGATCGATGGTATTGGATGTGATGGTTTTTTGGTCCATGGTATTGGACGTGATGGTTTTCGGTCCATGGTATTGGATGCTTCAGCATGTATAAATATGTATTGTAACATTGAAAGGAATATAATGAAAAATCAA
>APFE030737020.1:6743-29945 GCA_000404065.3 Pinus taeda
ACTTAAACTTAATGTTAAACCTAAACATTATACCTCTTAGGTTATATAACATACCACTTATACAATAAATTGAAATGCATTTGTCTTGTTAATGTTACCCATAACTATCATCTTAAACAAATATTAATTTTTACAATGTTTACCTCCACTTTCGGGTATATATTAAACTGAAGGAGGAAATATTCAATTTTAAAATATTTATTTTTTTGGAAGCGTTTTTTTAACCAGACTTTCTCAAAAAGGGTAGTGTATAAGTGTTTAATTTTTTCCATGGTTATAATTTAATGATATTTCATGAAAAAAATAAAATAAATTTAATTAAATAATTATATAATATATATATATATATTATATATAAATATATATATTATATATATATATATATAATATATAATATTAAAAAGTTAATTTTATTAATATATATCTTTTTATTTTATTGTAAAATGTATTCATGAAAGTTTTTGTACCAATTCTAATTCTAATTATTAATTTTATATTTATTATATTTTTATATATGACTCAATCAAAATTTTAAAAAAAATTATTAGTAGTTATTTTATTTTATTTTAATTTAATCAAAATATTCATTCTCATTGAAAATTCTCTTACATTTATGCAATAATTAAATAAACAAAATTATTTTCATTTTTTCAAGTAACCACTTCATAGATATTTATGTCGTAAGGCATTTCTCTCTGAAATCAACTCCCTTCTTTGCCCACTTGTCATCCTTGTGTGCCACATGATTATATGTTAGATGATTGCAAAAATTTCAGTCATTCGAAAGTGGTTACAAATTCGTTGTGGAAACGATTTGCTTCAAATAGGTCATCTACTCCTATGTTGAATTCCCTTATTGGGATTCAACCTGAATCAGAATTGTGTGCATGCGGATATGTTAATTTGACCCAATTAGCTATTGCTAATGTGAAGTGGGTTCATCATGATGCACAGCCCAGATTTGTAAGGATGTTGTCTGAAGCTGATTTTCATGACCCATTGCCTAATGCCTATTCAAGCAGGGAGAGGGTAAGGAGGGGTTCTGGTTCTTTGGACCTCAGTGAAAGTCTCTCTACATATATTTTTCTGAGCAACGTCTTATTGGACGAGTCTTTAGAAGAGGTTTTTGATAGCCCAATTTCAATTGCATTTTAGAGCCCTGGAGAATCTCTGGGAAAAATCATGGCAGTCAGTGGAACCCATGGAGGCGAGGGGCCTTTTGTCTCTGGAAGGAAGATTGAGAATTGGACTGGTGATAGGATATATAGAGGTAATGGATTGGCTTTGGTGTGCGACAGGGCTATTGTTGGATCTAAGACTGAGATGGGTTTTGGTAATGGAGGATTTGGCGGTGAAAATGGAGGTGGGTCGTCTGCTAGAGGAGGGTATGGAGGGAGAGAAGGTGGGTTTGGATCAGATTTCAATAACGCAGATGTTTACTATAAGAAAATGTTGCAGGAAGATCCTGTTAACCCACTTTTGCTGACAAATTATGTGAGGTTTCTACAAGAGGTTAGTATTGGATTTCTGCTTTTGTGTATTAAAAGTCTTCTCCTGATCTAAGGATAAGCCTATGTCATAAGTTTAGTCTTGAAACACCCTATGAAAGCTGGTCATTGAACTACTGTCCTTTTTTTGTTCTCTTTTTTCCTTTTGTGCTTCGAGAAATATTGCCCAAGCGGCTGCACCTTGTAGAGCATGCTTCCTTTAATTTCTCTGCAAGGTCCGAGAGGTAGTCATTCTGCCAAATTTGCATGGAATTTGAGCTGACCTATTCATCTAGAAGCTCACCTCATTCATTGGGTTAGAATTTAAAACTCCGTTGACCTCACCATTAAACCAATGCTTCCTTTGTTTTTAACAAGGTTCTTCTTCCCAGATGATTAACTACAATTATTTGATCTTAGCTTTTTATGCTCCACATATACAGTGAATGTCAGGTTTCCCCAAGGCTTCAATACTATTACTAAAATATGTGACAATGAAACCTTGTTTTCATAGTAACCATACAGCCTTAACTCTCTAGGTATACATGTCACAGAACATAGCCATACTTTGCTTTGTCCTTGAAGATGCCCTTTGGTTGGTTCCTAATGTGCCATAGATGCCTCAAGATGTTTTATTTGATGCTCTTCTCCACATGCACTGGTACCTTCTTAATGCTGAATATGAGAACTCTTCACAATCCTTGATGACTGACAATGATGCAAGTATAAGTATATTGAATTTTTGTGTAATTACAAATCTACGCTTTAGCGACAATATTAATATAACACCCTTGTTTATTAGACAACCTCCTGAGGTAGTTACTATAATTGTGATGAGATCATGCTTCCTAGATCTTGTTCATATAATACCTAGATCTTGTTCAGATATTTTCTCTATTATAGGGCCGAAACTGCTCCACATTTTATATATCCTTACAGATCCTTCAATTACAAACTTTGATCTCCCTAGACTAGACTGAAAAATACTTGGATTACACCTTAGATATGTAAGCTGAAATTCTCCACCGGTAGCTTCAATTATGCGAAGAGCTTCAAGTAGATAGGTGCTGAAATTCAGAGATCAATCATCAAGGAAGGAGGGCCAAATGCAGTTTTGTAACTAGAGAAATTGATTAGTATGTTCTTTTCAACACTGGTTACTTTTACTGCACTTGTCCCTTACAATACCTTATGCAAAGTTCTAAGTTGTCCTTCTATTGACACCATAAACAATCTAGGAATGTTTCTGGTCCACAAACTAGGTCTTATCCTCAATTAAAATCAGACTATATATAAGAAGGCAAAATAGAGCGTATAGCCCATTTAATCATTTAATTTCAGAACTTCAGACATGTCCTTTGAGGTGCCGGAAATTTCTAGAGAAGACTTCAGATTTACCTTGTACTACATGCCAAGAACCTTCACCAGAATAAGGGTTGTTGTACCATGAGAAACTTTAAAAATATACTTAAGGTGTTCAAAAGAGGTTGTGATTATTACAAAGCCTCATAAATTTGTTAAGGAATTTGAGGATCATCTAAAATCCAAACAGTGTAACCCTTCAGATCAACAAATTTTTTTGAACTTGCATTGCAGAGGCATGCCCAAATACAGTCCTGGTTGAATTTGATCTGCTTTAGGAAATAGTCAAGGATCTGTACCACGAGCAACTTTAAAAATATATTGAAGGTGTTTAGAAGAGGTTGTGATTATTACAGAGCCTCAGAAATTTGTTAAGGAATTTCAGAACCAGCTAAAACTCAAATAGAGTAACCCTTTAGATCAACAAATTTTTCTGAACTTGCATTGTAGAGGTATGCCCAAAATAGAGTCCTGGTTGAATTTGATCTGCTCAGGAAATAGTTAAGAATCTAAGTGTGAAATTCTTTAGAGCTGTCTATGAAAAGGGGCTTGAGAGAACCCAACGAAACCAAACCAAAAGTATTACCCAAGAAGATAATCATGAGCCCAAACTATTCCAAAATCTCGATCTCTAAGAAGATTACTTGGCTACAGATGCTACATAAATGTTTTCCTTTCAGATCAACGTTATATGATTACTGAATTTTGGTGTAATTAAAAATATGCGCTTTAGCGATAATCTTTATATAATACCCTTGTTTATTAGACAACCCCCTGAGGTAGTTACTATAATTGTGATGAGATTGTGCTTCCTTTTGTCAAATGTTTCTTTGTATACAAATTAAATATTCTGGCCATATATCCTCCCATAGGTATTTTGAATATCAGTACATCTTCTAATCATACCTGGAAACCTTCAAAACTTTATTTAGGATCATGCCGTGATGCCATAAACATAAACCTCAGGGCTTCTCAAGGTCACTGGTTATGTCACCACTAAGGCAGAAAAGGTGCCCTATAGAAGGGCTGTAGACATGCCTTTCAGATCCATTGTCAAAGGTTAAACATAAGTTCAGATCACAACAATATATCCTTAGCAATGCTACTTAGGAATCGTCCTAAATCACACAGATCCGATCACATCTTTTGAGTATACTGTTGAGGGACAACTACCTGAGGTTAGGCAACATAATATATATAGATCAACGTCATGTTACCTTGATCTTATTCAGAGATTTGATCTATTATAGGGCTCAAACTACTCCACATTTTATCAATCCTTAAAGATCCTTCAATTACAAACTTTGATCTCCCTAGACCAAACCGAAAATACTTGGATGACACCTTAGATATGCAGGCTGAAATTCTCCACATGTAGCTTCAATCATGCAAAGGGCTTCAGGTAGATGTTGATTTGGGGTAACATAGGATGTGCTCTAGCCACGAAATTTGGTGGATTGGTTGGGGCACATGAGACATCCAATACCCAGAAAGGGTTTGGGCAGATTCTAAACGTATTAGGAGATATTAAAATATTTAATATTTTTAGTAGAGTCCCTAAGTCTAAACTTAAGGAAAATAAAATATTAATGTGTATTAATATGAATCTGTGTTAGAGTGGTCCATAAGACATGGATCAAGCCAGATCTAATCTTAGTCCTTGAATAAAGACTTAATCTCAGTCGTTGAGATGTCAACATGAAAAGTATAAGATGGGGCTTGAGGGCCACTTGGAGAATATAATAGAGTGATCAGTCATTCTATTCTCTAGAGCGGGGTTTACTAAGAGAGATAGAATCAGTGATCAGGAGAGAAGCAGACGGGCATTGAGTATAGAGAAATAGAGAAGGCAGAGATTGTGCTGGGAGAGGAGTGCAACAGCCAAGGAGGGTGATGCGGAGCCAACAAGGGCTCACACAGGGCCATGCAGAGGTAGCCAAGTGCTACGCAGAGCACTAGCGGGGCCAACGTAGCTAACACAAAGGCTCCTAGAGCTGACGCAAGGCCTCCTGGGGCTGATGTAGAGCAAGGAAGACTGACGTAGGGCTAGCGCTAGGCTAGGAGAGGCTAATGCAACCTAGATTGGGCAGACATTGGGGTTGTAGACTGGTTTTGTGCTGAGGAACTGTCGGAAGGATTTTCCGGGGTTTCAGCCAGGAGATTTCTCTGAAACTGTGAGGTATAGCTATTAAGGAAATTCTCTTTTGGGTAGGCCAGTTTCGGCACCTAGATTGTACTCTGATATTTCTTAATAAGAAAACCCTCAGATAGCTACACTAGTTTTCCCACATTGGGTTTTTCCATGGACATTAGTCCAAAAATAATGGTGGCATGTGGTGTGTTTCTTCTTGTTTCTTTTAGTTGCTGATCTGTAATATTTTGAGCATGCACTAGTGTTTATTTTCAATATTTAGATCATAAATAACTTGTTAAGGAAGATAACAAGTAGGTAGGAATAAATCAGAAAAAGTGCATGGAGGGTTTCTAAGTAAGTAAACTTAGAAACTTCAACATGGTATCAGAGTGTGATTGCAGATCACAGGAGGACTAAGAGACATAAGCTGAGCAAAGAAATAACAGCAGAAAAAAGCTGTCCCGAGGTGACAGAAGCTGTTTCTAGCAGCGCAGAAGCCAAGAAGTGTGACACAGAGCTAGCCAGAGCCACGCAGAAGAAGTTGAGAGCTACATAGAGCCTCAGAGAGGCCAGTGTTGCTGACACAGAGGGCTAGAGGGTTGACACAGACCCATCTGGGGTGACGCAGAGCCAGCGTGAAGCAAAGAGGAGATGACACAGTTCACAGAGAGGTAGTTGTTGGGGTCTAGAAGGTTGCAGGAATATTGCAGAGTGGATTTGGTGAGGTACTGTAGTCAAAACAATACTTGACAGAGCAGGGCCAGAGGAGTTGTTATCGAGGGTGTAATATCCCTCCCCTTAATAATAAAAATAAATAATAAATAATAAATAAAATAAATACAAAAAATAATATTATAATATAAATAGTAAATAGTATAAATAAATCATTTAATAAATAAAAAATAAAATAATAAGTCTAAATATAAATGAGATTAAAAATATATTTTAAGAAAAATATAAAATAATAAAAATAAAATAGTAATAATCATACTAAAGCTTTAGATAAGAATAAATAGAAATAAAACAAGAAACCTATCAAAAAGAAGGAAATAAAACAAGAAAGCTAAAAAATAAAAAAAAAAAGTAAAAAAATAAAACAAGAAAGCTAAAAATCAAAAGAAAGTTGCATGTAGACACATGGAGCGTGTGCATGTGGTTCCCCTTCCAATGTTTGTTCTATTTAATAGATAGGTGGAAGATGAGAGACATCCCTGCATTCCATCATTCCGAGATTTTATCTTTCATTCTCTTGGGAGAATGGTGTTCTAAGACTTAGGAGTCACTGGTAGTAGTATGTTGATTGAGGGCTCAGGGGTGGCCAGTTGTAGCAGAATCCTTGCACAATTGAGCCTGCGGTTGGGTGGAGAGTCGTCCCCAAAACCTTGTTGTCATTCGACAGACATCGATTACAGGTAATATAGGTATGTACTTATTTGTTGATTCCGATTTTAATTAGGAAATTAATTTTATATTTACTTTGGGCTGTTACATATGGTATTAGAGCAAGGTTCAAACACTTAGGGCCTATGGGCATTTTAATGCAAACTTTTTTTATTATTCTCCAAACAAAAAAAAAAATTATGGAGAAAAATCATATTATCATTTTCTTTTATTATTGTTTACAATAATTATCAATAATATTATTTTATTGAAAAAATAAAATCAAAGATTCATAAAAATATTTTAATTGAAAAACCAAATCCAAAGTAGAGCTTAAATCTCAGTTGAATCTATATACAACAGTAGGATATATATTACATATGGAATTTCTGGAACCCATTTGCAAATCTTCTAAAAATCAAATTTTTGAAACCATTTTCAAATTTCTGGGAGCCCTCGTTAGATTTTATGCCTATATGATTCTTCCTTGGACATCCAACAATTGAAGCGAGAACCCTTTTACAGAGATAGGATTTGTTTTGAAGGGATTCAAGCTTTTTTCTTTTTTCTTTTTCTTTTTTTTTGGTTCGCTCTTGGAAGAAATCGATTTTAAGTCCTGCAAAATTCAGATATATTTTTGGGAAGCCGTCCTCATTTTCCTTTGAGCAGAATCGTTTTATTTGGTAAGTCGTCTTCAATCTTAAGCCTGGACAAAAAAAATCTCTAAACCCCAGTAAAGAGAAATTCCTTAAATTTGAATCGGAATTGTATTTTGGAGGGCCTAATCAATTTCAAAGAGAAATTCATAATCAATTGGTTACTTAGGACTTGGAAAAAAAAAAAACTTCAGATACATATTTTTGATTAAAGCCATGAGCATCAATGAGGTTTTCTGGGCCATCCGGCATATTTGACGTGAAAAATCGTTGAAATTTTCTGAAGTCATCCTAGTGGAAGCCACAATCTAAAATCCTTTTGCAAGGAACATTTAATTTTTCTCCCAGCCGTAAGGTTCTTCCCTTTGGAGAAAATCGATTTGGGAAATTTTTTATTATCATAAGCTGCATAATTTAAGGACGGTTTCTTTTATTCAATTTAATGCCTCTTGGGCATTTAGTGGTTTAAGCAAGAGAAGTTTATTTTATAAAGGAAAGTAACATTATCTTCGAAGGAAGTCTAATTTCATTTGGGAGAAAATATCTCATTTTAAATATTGTAAAACTATTATATGAAATTTTCTCTCATAAGGAGGGATATTAAAATATTATTCGTAAATTCCCTTTTGAGTTTTTCAAGGCTTGCCCATTGGTTTAGTGGTTCTCTCTGAAATTTTAATAAAACCTTATTTTGTCCTAGAGGGAGCTTGGGGTCCCACCCCTTGGTATCTCTATCTCTTGACTTGCATCATTGGTTCTAATTTAATTTGCATTTGCCTAAGCACTTCAATTAATTATCATTTATTTGATCTAATTAACTTTGGTTTACATAGAACAATATTTGTTTGGCTAATAGATTTAAATTGATTTGAGTTGCTTATATCATCAAATAATCACTTGTGTTTTTTTCATTTCATCCATTTGCTTTTCAAACATTCTTAAAAAGACATCTTAAGTGGAGTGACATTTGCTAATTAAATTCATTTCACATAAGAGCAGCTTCCATTGAGAGCACTTGAATTATTTAGATCTAATTGCTTCGTGAACAACTTTAATCTTGTCATTTTGGACTTATTTAGCATAATCATTTCTCCCCTTGAAGAATATTGCATTCTCATCTTGCATTTCATCATAATAACTAGAATTGTAGGTTTACTTTGTAATTGCAATAGTTCTACTTTGTAAATCATAATTACTTGCAAGTCGTTTTTAAATTGTTTATTGCTCATATTTTTGGTTATTTTTCGGTTTCGCCTTATTGTTGGAATCTTGTCCATGAACTTTGTTCCCATAGATTTTAATCCATTATTCAACAAAAGCTTTGTGGGAATTTGCAGTTTCACATCATCATTGGAAAATTTTATCCCATAGATTTTGGTCCATTTTAAAAAAGACGACATCCATCGTTAAAAGGATGACACAGATCGTGGAATGATCATGATATTTTAGGAAAAATGAACTTTAAAAAAAAAATGGAACTTCCAATCAAATCTTCCTTCATGGCGTTTTGAGCTCTTTTTCAATTGAAACACTTTGTACTCAAATATGGACTTGTCAGACCTGTGTTTTGAACCCTATTTCAACAAAACTGTGGCACTAAAATATGCTAAAAGAAAAATATCAGATAACATTAGAAGATGAATTTTATACCAGTTGGACTTGTTAAGTCATTGAAAAGTTGTAATACTAAAATATTTTGCAAAGACATGTTCTCAACTAATTGGGCTTGGCTTTGACATGGATTAAGTCGTTTCCTTCAATGTTCCAGTATGTTAATTCACCTTTTCAATAGGAAAACTCCCCGGTTCAGTCCAAATGCTGTTGTACTAAATATTCTATGAAGTTTAAACCAAAATGCTATGACAGCATGATGAGTTTCTTGTATTTCCATAAATATCTGCTTCCTTCTGTCCAACTTTCAATAATAAAAAAAAACATCACCATCTTTTTGCTAAACTGTTGGATTCCTCTGTTCTTAAACCTGTTCCCTTTGTAATATTTTTTTTTCCTATGTTAGAAGCACTTATTGTTTGTCTGTTATCTTCAAATGACCCTTTAAATAGAGTTTTTGATGGAATATTTGACAAAATAGAATCTGAATCTTTAGCCATTCTACTATTTTTCTCAGTGTCATTCTTCACTTTCTTGGCTATATCACCTTGAGAAATTTCACTGTGTGTATATTTCCTTGGCTTTTGCGCTTGATTGTCATTCCTAAACATAGAAGCACAGCTATTTAGTATAGGATCTTCCTTCAGCTGTGTTTTCTCTGTCCTACTTGTACTGTCATTTTTATATGGTTCATTCTTTTGTGCCGACAACTCCAAAATACTTTTCGGAAGAGGTGAAAGAATAGAATCACTGGCTATTTGATACGATGTCATAATCTGAATTATAGATAAAGGACGCAAATCAGGTAGGCTCTCTGCCTGACTTTTATTGGGGCTACTTTCAAGTGATGGAGAAGTAGAAGGCTGAAGCCCTAAGTCAGTGTAAATTGCAATATTTTTGTGGTTGGAAACATAGTCAGAATTCACTTTAAAACACAATTTCCATTTCTTCTTTTCTTCACCAGTCAAATTACTAAGTATTGGCCCTTGTTTCATGGAAAGTGCTTCATCAACCTTCACATCATTCGCAGTCAAAATTCTATGTGCAAAACCAACTTAAATGCTCAAGCTTTATTAATTCCTACGTTGTCCTTGCAGTGTTGTAACAATCTGTTCATCCTGCATACTGATTTTTAACTAAGCTGTTCTGATTTTTTCTTGATTTTCTGATTTGTTGACCCCAGTTGCAATATTTATGAGCCCCATTTATTTTCAAACATTGGTCTGGATTGGTGATTTTATAAAATAGTCCACTAGTTGAATCATTAATGTGGATTTTGCAATAAACAACTTAAAGCAAGAAACATATAATCTAGCTGAGGGAATCTGGAAGCTTAATCTGCAGAGGGTTTTGCTATTATGGATTAAGTTGTGAAATCTGGTTAAATTTTGCAAATTTGTGTATTATTTGTGCAATTTAGAAGTTGCTTTCTCTGGTTTTGGCTTATTTTAGGTCAATTAATGGTGAGGTTTTGCAAATTTTGCAAGTGATTATGCTTACATTTGTGTAGTTCATTTAATTTTGCTCTGCCATTTTATTCCTGTATAAATTAACATAGGTGAATAGAGCTTCATTTTCAAAGTTGGTGTTAATTGTGGCTCTGTTTTGTGAATTGTTAAAGGAGGTTTGTCAAATATGTCTAGTCAATAGTTATTTCTAATCGTTTATTGTTCTAACTTCTAAATATGCCTTCATCTTCTCATTTATTATCACATCAGGTTCTCAAATATGCTTTTAGTTATTCCTTCATTAGCCTTGTGCACAGCCTGCCACCGTTTGCCTAAGATAGTCTTGCCATGTTAAACGTCTGCCAAGGTTTCCCAATGAGCTTGGCATTCCCTTTCAACTTGTCAAATTCAGCATTAATTTTCCACATATTTTGTTCTAAAGTTACTTTTCTTTTTGAAATGCTTTAGTGTGCTTGAGAGAGGAATTGGGTTAAGTTATTAGTTTTTGGTTAAAATCAACGTTGTTTTTGGCTTTCTATTTTCTTGCGGGTTGCTGATTAGAATTGGGTATTAAGTTAATTTATGGGTTTTTGATAAATAAATTTTAAATTTTATTTAACTAACATGTTATTAGTTAAATCATAGGTTTTCGGTATTTACTTAAGAATGGGTTTTTGGTTAAATAACTAGTTAATTTGGAATATGATTTATGGTTAAATAATAAATTGTTTATCTATGAGTTAAAAAAAAAAAAAAAAAAAAATCTTTAAAACTCTGCAACAATTGCTCTGGAAATTATTTGCACTATAATGAATGTTGCATGGTTGCATTTATTTTCTTTAGGCACCCTGGAAATTTTATTTGGCTGAAATATGTGAGGAAATTTATAAAATTTGAAATATATGGTGTAATCATGATGAACAGTGCTTAGTGATAAGTAAATTCCATCCTTAGTGAGATTTTATAGGTACATAACAACTCTACCTTTCTTTTATATCTTCTGCAAGATGTTTTCTCTCAAATACTAACTCATGAAGCCTGCTCTAAATTATTATAAAACATAGCACTTGCCTTTTAACCTCAGCACAAAATTGGTTCATTGCATTCCTTCTACCATATGAAGTTGGGAAGGGTGAGAAAGTCAAAAAGTTTCATCCACATACTATGAGGCACAATACTTATATAGGAGGTGATAGTCAAATATACCTTCAATCATTTTACGTTGATTTCCATTTTCTTGATTTACTGTATTTCTTTGTTGTTACAAAAAAAATGTAGATGTTTGTAGATGTTTTCATATTTTTAAATATCTCAACAAGTAAGTTTATGACAATATTGGGAGGATCAGATACAAATCACATATGTTTATGTAGTTTTTATTTTACTTTTATAATTGATAAATTATTAGAATTATATTTTTCCAAGAATAGCATAATTACTATAAACTAAATTATCTTACTTATTCAAATTCTTGTGAACTTTGGAAATTGGTAAGAGTTGGATTTAATATTTTTATGAGGGTTTAAAACAAAGATATAAACATAGAACAAAGGAAATAGATTGATGACGTTTCCATGAAATTAAGATCAAGTGATGAATTCATGGAAATACATCTTAAACTATGAAGGTATTTTTCACATTAGTAATACTTGAATTCAGAAAATGTGCAAGGATGAGAACCATACTTGATTACTTACACAACTATGAGAATAGAAGTACACTCCCCTAAGGAGTACACGTCAAATGAAGTCAAATTGGAAGAAATAATTATAGCCCTTAAAATAGTATCCATTTAATATTGAAGGGATAGTGAGAAACATGATTGTTAATGGTCACATTGATGATCTACATAGTTCAAAATGTGAAGAAATTTTGTTCCCAAAGCGTTAAAAGAGGATTGTTTGCACATAACACCACACATTTAAATTTTTCATGGACAATGATAGTAGTAGTATTTCCAACTGTTTCAAAATCTAAAATAAATATACTATTTAATGAGCAAGAATCTCTTGTCCAACTTGATGAAGAGTGAATTTACGATAAAGTAATCAAGTGGTATTGAGATAGGAACTTGACAAGATAAGGAAATCTTTTTAGATGAAAATGATAATTGTTAAATGATGTAGGTATAAGTCAACATGGATCAACAAGCCCTCATGCAAGTAAATTACGCATGATATAAAATTAAATCATGATGACCTAGTATTTATATGCAATTGCATATAGTGGATTCAAACCAGTGACCTAAGGATAACAATGAGGCTTTGATAACCCACTATAGTCCTAGGGTAAATGGATGTAAGCCAAAGGGTAAATGGATGTAAAATCAAGGGATTTTAATTCTAAGATAGATGATTTAAATAATGATGGTATCACTAGTAATATCTTAAATGAATTTCAACAGAATTTCCTTAGGGAAGAGATTAAGACTCAAGATGATGAGGCTCATGTGAAATTTAACGAGGTACTTGGATGATTATACCTATGGATTAAATGGTCAACTTCCTAGTTGAAAGAAGTGGAAATGATTATTGAAAAACTAATTGGTATATTTATGAAAACATAACACTAATAACACTGATGAGATAACATAGAGCCTAGATGGATGTTGAATAATCTTAATTCATAGTTGAATGTTTGTAAAGAAATTGAATTTTCTAATGAATCATGATAAGAATTCTTATAGAGTATTATTCTATATTTGATAAGCATTGAGATGTTTCTCATATTGACGATGTTTCATGATTTAATGGTAGGAGAACAATGATGTACATGTGGTTATTATAGTGATGATGTATCCTTATGATGATAGTGATATGCATAGGTATTATGATGTTATATTCATTTACTACGTGATTATAGATATTTAATGTTGAATACTCATGATGGATATGATATGCATAATGTGGCATAAGAATTATGATGCTATAATATGAGGTTATTGACATGTGGTTTAGTTATTATGTGAAGTCATGATATGTCTTGATGCAAATATGTTGATGTTCTGACTTATGATGGAATTCATGTGATAGTTGCGTACAAATTTATGACATGAATGAGCATGCAGTTCATTATCATTCATAATGTTGTAATTAAAATGATGAATGTTCTCATGATGACATGCAAAACTTGGCATGTGGATTATTTTCTATGATACTATGATGGTATAGCTAATGCATTGGTTGCATGTTGAGGTGTGAGGATTGACAGGACTCCACAATGGGCCGAGAGGGCCAGTTTATTTGATGATCTCGTGCGAGCCCATACACACAAGGGAGAATAAGTAACACCATATGGGCTGGGGACAAAACTCAATCAACACTACATATGCCAGTGGTTACTTTGTCTTATGTAGCTCTTGATGGACAACTCTTGAAGGGCTATGGGACCATCTTGAGGAGGCCAAGTGCCTGATGTTCTAGGCTAGGGGCCTGTTATTGGATTGGGAAATGCCGGAAGTCCTGGAAGGGATGAAAGGACTTCGATGCCTGGGGCCTGTGGCAACCTTATAGTTGGTGGAGGTAGTGGGGTCAGCCTGTGGAGATGCCTAGGGTCCATTGAGTACTGGACCCGGGAATTTGGGCCCTGCTCTTGGGGGCAGATGAGGTCCTGAGTTAGGCGTGAACCTTGGGCCCAGCCTTTTGGGACTACGGATACAAACCCGAGTCAGGCCTTATGCCTGGTGGCCAAAAGTGAAGAAAAGGACAAAGAATTCCCCCCTTGAGATTTCCGGGTTGTGGGACTTCGATGCCGTGCTGTTTATTACTATTTTCGGTAAAGGGGCGTGGCAACTGAAGTAAATTAAATAATAATATAATAAATATAAATAATAATACAAAAATAATAATTTAAAATATAAATAATAATAGTATAAAATAATCATTTATATAAATATAAATAATAAATCAAATTAATAAATGAGATTGAAATATATAACAAGAAATAAATAAAAAATATAAAATAATAGTTAATAACCAGAAAGCTTTAGATAAGAATAAATAGAAATAAAACAAGAAAACTATCAAAAAGAAGGAAATAAAACAAGAAAGCTAAAAAATCAAAAGAAAAGTAAAAAAATAAAACAAGAAAGCTAAAAATCAAAAGAAAGTTGCATGTAGACACATGGAGTGTGTGCATGTGGTTCCCCTTCCAATGTTTGTTCTATTTAATAGATGGGAGGAAGATGAGAGGCATTCCTGCATTGCATCATTCCGAGATTATGTCTTTCATTCTCTTGGCAGAATGGTGTTCTAAGACTTAGGAGTTACTGGCAGTAGTACGTTGATTGAGGGCTCAAGGGTGGCCAGTTGTAGTAGAATCCTTGCACAATTGAGCCTATGTTGGGTGGAGAGTTGTCCCTAAAATCTTGTTGTCATTCGGTAGACATTGATCACAGGTAATATAGGTATGTACTTATTTGTTGATTCTGATTTTAATTAGGAAATTAATTTTATATTTACTTTGGCCTGTTACAAAGGGTTTCTAGCAGAGGAACCCATATTAGAAGTGTAGCTGCACAAGACGATCAGAGTAGGGGACATCTCAACAAGCGACAAAAGGATTTCCAAGAGGGAAATCAGGAATCAGAGTGAGTCCAGAAGAGAACTTCCAGACGGGAAGTAGAGACTCAAAGGAGTCGAGAAAGAACTTCTAGGAGGGAAGTAGAGGAGCATCATGGCACTACACAAGGTAAGAGACCAAGATAAACTGGACGAAGCATCGAACTTCACAGTCTGGAAGGCCAGAATCTTATTAGTGCTTGATAGGAATCATGTCAAGAACTTCGCCTTGAAGGTTATAGCTATCCCAGTCGACCCCAATGAAAACGAAAAGTACGAGGAGGAAATGGCGAGGGGCAAGAGCATCATCCTTGATGGGGTCAAGGACCATGTAGTTCCACACATTGCCAAGAAGGAAATGGCATATGAGATGTGGGAGGCCCTCAAGAAATTGTACCAACATACCTTTGCAGAGAAGAATGCTAGTTGAGAATCAATTGAGATTGTATCAGATGAAGAAGGAAGAACTGATTGACACCTTCCTCTGAGGACTGAATGAGATTAGAGATTAGTTGACTACCATAAAAGCCACGTCGAATTAAGAGATGATGGTGAGGACAACCCTGAATGCTCTCTCAAAAGAATGAGAAGTATTTGTCCAGAGTATACTGGGTAGAGGGACACTACTGGGACGAGATGTGGGCAGCTCCTCGCCAGGAGGAGATTAGATGGCAGTTGAAGACGGGTAGCAGCAGCAAGGGGATCAAAGTCAAGCAAGAGGAGGAAGATGTGACCCTAGCATCTGAGGAAAAGCAAGAGAAGCGGAAGAAGAAAGATCTCTCCAAGATCAAGTGCTTCCACTGTGGGGAGCTAGGTCACTATGTGACCTAGTGTCCAAGGAAGAAGAGTAAGGGAGTCTTCCGAGACTAAGGTAGTGACAACACAGGCAGAGAAGGAAGTTTTGATAGATGATGACTATGCCATGAGTGCACACACACCACTTGAGCGAAAGTGGGGAGACATCGAGTTGTAGTCATGAGGACTACAGGCGATAAGGGATAGGATCCTTGAGGTACCCAACTTCTTGGATTAGACCTTGCTATGGGATCCCTGACGAGGAGTAGCAGGACTCACTGATGTAGGTAGAGATGGATGCAGATGGAGCGGCAGAGAGAGCTACAGTGAAGGAGTCCCAAGACAATGGGATGCTAATAGGTTGCAGCAATGCGAGAGGAACAGGAGTATTGCACCAGTGCAGGATGGCACAGAGAGGTGTGCAACGGTCTGAGATGCAGGGAGTTGTTGCAGCAGTGCAGAGGTCAGAGAGGGAGCACTTGTCAGCGACAGAGGGGCTTTCAGCATCAGAGGGTGTCTCTAGCCCAATAGGGAGGTCAGATGGAGGATCAATTACTTACTTCTCAGTAACTTATTTGCATTGTAGTAGTGGACAACATCATGCAACATGATGAGAGGAGGTGTAGTGTGGATGCAGTGTTGGGAGAAAGGACTAGCAACAACACAGATGCAGAGGGAGCTATTGTACAGATGCAACAATGGCAGTGGCAGAACCATGGGTAGCAGTACAAGATGCAACAGTGCAGAGGATGTTAGGAAGGAAGGCCTAGCATTAGCACAAGTACCGATGCCAGATGATCAGAGTAATACTCAGTGAAGAGTATTGCTAGAGCACAATCCTCTCTATGAGGGAGTATTGATTTGGGGTAGAATCGGATGTGCTCTAGCCACAGAATTTGGTGGAGAGGTTGGGGCACATAAGATCTCCAATACCCAAAAAGAGTTTGGGCAGTTTCTAAACAGATCAAGAGATATTAAAATAATTAATATTTTTAATGAAGTCCCTAAGTCTAAATTTAGGGAAAATAAAATATTAATGTGTATTAATATGAATCTATGTTAGAGTGGTCCAAAATACATGGATCAAGCCAGATCTAATCTCGCTGATTAAAGACTTAATCTCAACTGTTGAGATGTCAATAGGAAAAGTATAAGAGGGGGCTTGAGGGTCACTTGTAGAATACACCAGATTGATCAGGCATTCTATTCTCTAGAGAGGGGTTTGCTAAGAGAGATAGAATTAGTGATTGGGAGAGAAATTGTGGGGCATTGAGTATAGAGAAATAGTGAAGGCATAAATTGTGCTAGGAGAGCAATGCAACAACCAAGGAGGGTGACGTAGAGCCAACAAGGGCTCATGCAGAGGGAGCCAAGTGCTATGCAGAGGCTCCCAAAGCTGACGCGGGGCCTCCTAGGGCTAACACAGAGCAAGGAAGGCTGACACAAGGCCAACGTTGGGCTAGGAGAGGCTGACGCAGTCCAGATTGGGCAGACGGTGAGGTTGCAGAGCAGTTTTGTGCTGAGGAACTGCCGAAAGGATTTTTCGGGGTTTTAGCCATGAGATTTCTCTCAAACTATGAGGTATAGCTGCTAAGGAAATTCTCTATTGGGTAGGCTAGTTTCAGCACCCAGATTTACTCTGATATTGCTTAATAAGAAAACCCTTAGATAAATGCACCGATTTTCCCACATTGGGTTTTTTCGGGGACATTAGTCCAAAAATAATGGTGTCATGTGGCGTGTTTGTTCTTGTTTCTTTTAGTTGATGATCTATAATATGTTGAGCATGCACTAGTGTTTATTTTCAGTATTTACATTGTAAATAACTTGTTAAGGAAGATAACAAGTAGGTAAGAATAAATCAGATAAGGTGCATGGAGGGTTTCTAACTAAGTAAACTTAGAAACTTCAACAGTAGATAGGTGCTGAAATTTAAAGATCAATCATCAAAGGAGGGCAAATGCAGTTTTGTAGCTAGCGAAATTGATTAGTGTGTTCTTTGCAACACTGGTTACTTTTACCACCCTTGTCCCTCACAATACCTTATGAAAAGTTCTAAGTTGTCCCATTGACATCATAAACAATCTAGGAATGTTGCTGGTCCACAAACTAGGTCTTATCCTCAACTAAAATCAGATTGTGTATAAGAAGGCAAAATAGAGAATATAGCCCATTTAATCGTTTAACATCAGAACTTCAGACATGTCCTTTGATTGTGCTGAAAATTTCTAGAGAAGACTTCAGATTTACCTTGTAGTACATGCCAAGAACCTTCACCACAATAACGTTTGCTGTGCCACGAGCAACTTTAAAAATATATTTAAGGTGTTCAAAAGAGGTTGTGATTATTACAGAGCCTCAGAAATTTGTTAAGGAATTTGAGGACCAGCTAAAAGCCAAACATAGTAACCCTTCAAATCAACGAATTTTTCTAAACTTGCATTGCAGAGGTATGCCCAAAATACAGTCCTGGTTGAATTTGATTTGCTTCCAGAAATAGTCAAGAATTTATACCACGAGCAACTTTAAAAATATATTTAAGGTGTTCAAAAGAGGCTATGATTATTACATAGCGTCAGAAATTTGTTAAGGAATTTAAGAACTAGCTAAAAGTCAAACAGAGTAACCCTTCAGATCAACAATTTTTTCTGAACTTGAATTGCAGAGGTATGCCCAAAATGCAGTCCTGGTTGAATTTGATCTACTTCAAGAAATAGTTAATAATCTGAATGTGAACTTCTTTAGAGCTATCTGTGAAAAGGGACTTGAAAAAACCCAACGAAACCCTACCAGAAGCATAACCCAAGAAGATAATCATGAGCCCAAACTATTCCAGAATCTCGACCTCCAAGAAGATTACTTGGCTACAGATGCTACATAAATGTTTTGCTTTCAGATCAACGTCACTATGTTTTTCCTTTGAAAGAGAACAAGCCTCCTTTTATAGTGGATGATAAGGTCTTTTAGAGAGGCCGACTTGACTTAAAAACGAGGGAAATTTAAATTTAAAATATGGGAGTCAAAAATTAAAATAGGTCGATCTATAATATTTTTGAATTGAATCTTGGAGCCAAATGATTTATCCCACTTTTTGGAAACTGACTTTTGCTTTGGAGCCTAAAAGTTAATATTAGAATTAATTTTGACTTATCATCCTTTCACCATCACAAGTGGATTAATCAAAAGGAATCTTGCCACATCATCATACTTGATGGGGTTTTAACCACAAGATGGGGTTATCAACTTTGATTTGGCATAACTATCAAACCATAAAGAGTCTCGTGATGTGCCTCATACTAGTAGGAATTAGTATGGGGAGGGCTATTAACCCAGAGGGGTCCTATGGCAAGAATCATGATGAACATAATCAACAAGTGCGGTTGGTCAAACTTGAATTTGGAATGTTGATGTCAATATGTGCCTAGAATGGTTACTAGTTAAATATTGTCGCTTGAAGACTCTTGTATGTTATATGTCTCAGCCCTATTCAAAGAGGGAGAGAATAGGGCTTCTATATCTTAAATGGATAAATAAGATCTGTTAGACCCGTGGATTTTAATATATGAAACCATTTATACTTATGATACCTGACTAATTGGCTCTCTTATGCAAGAATGTTCTTGGATCATATGCCCATTTCATATGGAATGCAGACATCAATGAAGTAGATCAGGATGCTTCTCAACGGCAGAAAATGGCGCCCCTAACCTATTATGGAACTGCGACTAGTGTAGCTAGCTGATCAAATCAGGGTCCTAATTGCAATTTTGTTTCAATGAATAGAACCATCATATTTGTCATGCTACTCTGATTTTGCCAGTATTAGTGCTCCAGATCAAATTTTTGGTAGTGCAAAATCATCTCTCTGTACATAAATGGGATGCCTAAATGATCTTAGCATGCATCATTTAAACAAAATATTGTAGCTTGAAGACTCTTGTATGTGATATGTCTTAGCCCTATTCAAAGCTGTAAAGTGTGTTTTCTGATGATCTCCTTGGTACTAGTGGTAATTCTTCTGAGGACAAGGGCAGTCCTTTTACCATAGCTCATATACAAAGGTTGCGAAGCTTCCTATATCTTAAATGGCTAAACATGATCTGTTAGACCTCTAGATTTTAATATATGAAACCATTTATACTTATGTTACATGACTAATTGGCTCTCTTATGCACCAATATTATTGGATCATATGCCCATTTCATATGGAATGCAGACATCGATGAAGCGGATCAGGATGATTCTCAGTAGTAGAAAATGGCACCCTAACCTATCATGGAACTGCAACTACTGCAACTAGATGATCAAATCAGGGTCCTAATTGCAATTTTGTTTCAATGAACAGAACCATCATACTTGTCATGATACTCTGATTTTTCCAGTATTAGTGTTGTAGATCAAATTTTTGGTAGTACAAAATCATGTCTGTGTACATAAATGGGATGCCTAAATGATCTTAACATGCATCATTTGAACAAAATATTGCAGCTTGAAGAGTCTTGTATGTGATATGTCTCAGCCCTATTCAAAGCTGTAAAGTGTGTTTTCTGATGATCTCCTTGGTACTAGTGGTAATGCTTATGAGGAAAAGGGCAATCCTTTGACCATAGCTCATATACAAAGGTTGTGAAGCTTCTATATCTTAAATGGCTAAACAAGATCTATTAGACCTGTGGATTTTAATATATGAAACCATTTATACTTATGTTACCTAACTAATTGGCTCTCTTATGCAACAATCTTCTTGGATCATATGCCCATTTCATATGGAATGCAAACATCAATGAAGCAAATCAGGATGCTTCTCAGCAGCAGAAAATGACGCCCCTAACCTATCATGGAACTGTGACTCCTGCATCTAGATTATCAAATCAGGGTCCTAATTGCGATTTTGTTTCAATGAATAGAACCATCATACTTGTCATGCTACTCTGATTTGCCAGTATCAGTGTTGCAGATCAAATTTTTTGTAGTACAAAATCATCTCTTTGTACATAAATGGGATGCCTAAATGATCTTAGCATGCATAATTTGAACAAAATATTGCAGCTTGAAGACTCTTGTATGTGATATGTCTCAACCCTATTCAAAGCTGTAAAGTATGTTTTCTGATGATCTCCTTGGTACTAGTGGTAATGCTTTTGAGGACAAGGGCAGTCCTTTGATAGACTACAAGATGGGGCAAATGAATGGAGCAAAAATTATGGGAATTGAATAAAATCAAGTGGTCAATTGAAGAAGAATGAGGATGGGAATGCTCTTTTTGATGCCAGGTCACATCCATTGCAGTAATTCGGATTTAATGAACACCCATTCTTGGATTTCATGTTTCTTGGCTCTGCGATGAGAAGAATGAAGGGAAAATACATGTTAATATGTTATTTGTGCTCTTTGATGGAATTTTTTGTAATGAATGACTGAAAAATACATGATGAGAGAAAAATGCATATTATGCTAATTGAGGAATGTTTTTCACTTGTTGAACTTATAGTATTGAATTTAACACACTAACACTTTACAACAATGAACTAACAATCTTCATGATGAAAATAGCAATATGGAAGATTTATCTGCATAATGAAAAAGGCAATATGGGAGATTCCAATCACGTTCCAAGGCATTTTTTAAAATGTGGATGTGAGAAAATGTTGTTGTGGAAGGTGTTGTTTGTATTTGTGAATTTCTTGATCATTGTGTGTAATCCTAATGTTGATAGATATGTCTACCGAGTGGTCCCACTTAATGGGGCATTGATTTGAGCATTCAATATATTTTTATTCTTTATCAAAGTATTTTTTTGATGTATTTGCATTCTTCAATTTATGCCTTACGACGTTTCCTTTTCAACATCTGGTGCAAATGCTAGTTAATTTAACAATCAATTAACATTATCAACATCCTTAGTGGCTAGATGACAATCCATCTGAGAGTGTGGTTAGCATTAATGGGGCTTTTAATAAAGAGGCATATTCTCTATAGAATAACAAGGGGAAGCTGGACAAGGTAGGCTTGAAATTTACTAATAAGGTTGCGATACTATAAATTTATAGTTTGGTTGTGATACTATAAGGTGAAAGCTAAAAATGTAAAATGGTAAGCTATGTTTAGTTTATTTTTTCCTTTATGTCATATTCATTACGCCTGTCGATCATATTTTCTTTTATTTATTTATCCCTTCTCAAAACTTTGTATCTCATCTCAATAAGGCAGTCGTGGATCTCGGTTATCCATATGTATTTCATAGAGTTTTTTTGTATTTTAAGGTATTTGACCCCATGTCCTCAAATTAATATCATTATCTTTTATTTCACTAGGTTTGAAGGTATAAAATTTAGATATTTTGAAAAAAAATAATAAAATGATAATGAGAATTTTTGGAATACCGTGTCATAATGAAGTGCTTAATATGTTGATAAAATCACACAATATTTCAAAAAAAATTATCTGAATATCTACATGCTAAAAATATATAAAATAATTTTCATTTTATTTTAATAATAATTCCCAAAAAAAAAAAAAAGAACCAACTTGAGACAAAATAAAACAATGAAATAAAAATTAACAAGTCCCAATCCAAAAAAACACTAAAAAAACCCTTAAGCACACAACTAATGAATATTAAGAATATTAAGGATTATATCCTAAAAATTAATATTGAAAGTTAATAATAATTATAATTAAGTGTATTAATTAAGTATTTCTTTAATATAATTAATATTAATAAGTTATAAATTAGTATTATTTATGTATTTCGTGGGTTTGGAATAGAATAGATTGGGTGCTATCAAGACTCTTAGATGTTTATCACATGTTTCATTCTCAATTTTATTTAGGTATTTTTTTTAAATAGTCCATGATGTTAGTCCTCACTAATTACTTACAAAAATATTATTAGTAGTATTCTTATAATTTATTATTATTTATTGTATACTATATTGAAAATAATATATATATTAAATTAATATATTCATTTTAATATATTATAAAATATTTGGTTTCAAGAACTCCACTAAACATGTTTGTATTTATAGTTCTAGTTTTAGTGTGAGTTTGGGATACTTTTATTCTTGAAGATTGCTTTTCTTAAAAATTGATTCCATGAAAGTTAAAAAATAACATCACCTCGACTATATTTTGTGTTAAGGTTAATTTGAAAGGCCATTCAAAATCATGTCATGGTATGGTTTGGATAGCACCAAATGTCCTAGAATATTTCAACATATGGGTCATTTTCACATATTCCTCAAGTATCTGGGGGCTCCACATCGCCATTTGTGAAAGAAAGTGATGTTATTAAAGCCCAAATTGATGAAAGAGGCTTATGTATAGGAATAGTACCTGGAGAACATATATTAGAAGAAATGGAAATCAAGTGTGTCAAAGAAGAAGGATAATGAGGATTCTTATAAGGAAGAGAAGAAGTAGTCTAAAGGGGGAAAGATAAATATATGGAAGCCACATAACATGAATGCAAAGATCCCAGTAACCAATATAACCATTGTAACATTGATGGTCATGTAAACGAGAAGTGTTAGAAGTTGCATCGAGATCTTAACCCAAAGAAAAAAATATAGATAATAAGAAGAAGAATTTCATGGCCATTGATTCGAGCAACTAGGTTGAAAGCATCTCCAAAGTGGATGATAAGGTCATATTTACATTCGTGCAAAAGGAGGTGAATTTGAGTAGCCTTCAACAACATGAAGAGAATGAAAAGACCATACTCTTCCTTATAAAGATATAAGTTGAAAAGACCATTATTGACGACCT
>APFE030737024.1:1269-11467 GCA_000404065.3 Pinus taeda
TACTAGTACGTAGGTGCTGGCCTACAGAAGGCTACAACCTTCTCTTTCTTCCAGGGACCACGTTTCATCAATTTTCAGACTGGATCCATGAACATCAAACAATCATCAAGAAATTATTGATCAACCAAACTCCTTTTCACCAACTAGATCTAAAATCAAGTAGATACTTCTCTGCCAGCTGTACCCAAAACACAGTACCAGAAACCACACAATAGAACTCAGAACACAGCAGCAATAAGCAGAAACAGCTAGATCACAACTTAAAGGATATACGCAATTTCAACAGTCTGCAACTTGTGTGCATACGCATCTGTGTATGGAACAACATGCATATACGCGCCTTCACTTCACCTAAACTGCGTGTATATGCGCCTTTTCTTTACTGAACCTGCGTACAGATCTATAAAGGACAACACACTCTTCCAGATATTCAATCACTAATTAACCCAAACTTTCAGATTTATAGATCAAACAAGCGCCACATCTAGCAGATCAAAATCATACAAAGATACTATTATTCATGCTTAAAGATTATGACCCATGAAAAGAACTTGTCCTTCCTTTTGCGCTAAGGTTCCTCCTTCCTTCAGATCCAGATCTGCATCACCACCCAATATACCAGCTCTAGCACTTTTTCAGATCTTCAATAATAATTCAGATGGTAATTTGTCACAAGATCTCCTTTCTCTTTTATAGCCTTAGGCCTTCCCCAATACCATGGTCCAAAACCATAACCTTTCAATACCATGAACCCAAAACTAGGGATCAACACATCTGACGAGACGCCATGGTCCAAAACATAGGTTCAAGTTCCAAGATCTAACTGCCATGGACCAAAAGAATGATCCCCAACATATACGCGCTTTTGTAATGTATAACCCGTGTGTATACGCGCCTTCGTCAAGATGAACCTGCGTATATGTCTTTTTCTACATTCTGAGTGCCTGAACTGAGATCTGATACCAAAGAAGGTTGCCATCAAGGACAACACCTGTGCCATAGCTCCAAATCTGTGCCATAATGCCAACATCGTACTCGACTTCGTTGTTGGAACAATCAAAAGCCAATTTATATGAACAAATTCTTACATTGCTCGGGACTTTAGTTGGTAGGAAAACAGGGTTGCATTCCCAAATCCCAATTCCTGCACCATCCTTACCTACTACTCCATCGAAATCCATACTCCATAAATCGGCTTCTTCCTTCAAGTGCTAGAATTCTGCCTGCTCTTCTTCCTTTGGCTATTGTCCATCAATTTTCTGTTGTTGGTAGAACGTAGACTGCTCAGCGGTACTTTCAAGCTTTTGTCTTTCTTGATCAAGCACTTCCTTGAAATTTTTTGTTATTTCTGGAACATCTTCCACTTCAACTAGTTGATTATTTACATCATTAAAATCACTATTTGAATAAAGAACAAAAGATTCTAAATCTGTATGTACATAATTAATTGGATGATTCAAAGGTTTCTCTTTTCTTGTGATCATATACTTCATCTTCTTCTCTCTATATAATTTTCTCAGCTGACCAAACACGGGAATAGTGGCATAGGAGAAATCTAATTGCAATGTTCCTTTTAGTTTTGCACCCCACGACCTAGATAAAAGCATGCCAAATCTAGGGGGAATGTCGGACACAACTACATCCATGAGAACATTCTTTGCTGGAACCTGATCTAAAGTCACAACCAAATCCTTAATGAGACCAATACATTTGACCCTACCAGAGTCAAAGGAATAAAGATCATGATATTTGCGAGTGATGTCCAGACCCAATTTTTCCATAATTGCCTTTGGCATCAGGTTGTGAGATGCTCCTGAATCAAACATGGCATTGTGCAAGACATACTCATGCAATCTAAGGCTGATGTAAAATGGGGCTACTTCACTATCCTCAGATTGGTCTTCTAATGCCGAATAAAAATAAGCTCGGGTTGGTCATCTTCCACATTAACCATATCAGACAGGGGATCTACATTCAAAATCTTTGACACTTGAATCTTATAACTGATATTCTTCATCAATTCAGTCAAAGGTATCACTACTTTTAACTTAGCAATCTCATTCTCTAAGCTAAAGGTTGTAGTTTTATCTACCTCTTTGACTGGATAATCCTTCTTTTGAGACTTGTCCTTTGCTGTACTTGGCTGATTTGACTTCTCATTTGCAGATTGTGCTTTTCTAGAAGTAGGATCTGTTGGCTCCTTTCCTTTTTTCTGAACATTTGGAGAATCATTCTTAGGTTGTGCTACTTCCTTTCGCTTTTGAATTGGATTGATGGGTACATCCCTACTCCTGAGTGAATACTGTCTTTGCTGTGTTGTTAGTGCATTCATATATCCCCTTTGACATTCATCTGATTCTTCTTCTTGGACTGTTTCATTGGCTAGTATAAAATCCTCATCTTTTTGTACAGTTGAGCTCTTTGTATATTCCTCATCCTCTGTGATGTAGATAGGAAAACCATCTGTTGTAGAAAAGTGATTCTCCTCTCCTATTGGATTCTCATCATCCTCCAACTTTAGGCCATGCACATAGTTCTATTGTAGGGGTGTTTTGACTTGTTGTTGTGCTGATTGGTTTTGTGCTCTTTGCTTTCACTATTTAATCCTAAATTGTGGCTGCTACTGACCACAAAAATTTGGATTTCTAATTGATGCCTTGGGCTTATCTGCAATTGTGAATCTATCAAACATTTTCTCAATTTTATGAAGCAAATGATCTGAGGAAGAATCTTCTTCCTTTATGGTCACTTTCTTCTCAGTCTTTGTCCTAGCTCTCTTAGCTAGTAGATTTGCCTCCACACTCATTGCAATTTTTTGCATATCCTCCAATGTAGCAGGATTTCGTTCTCTCAATTGGTATGCCATGTCGGGATCAAAACCATCAGGGAATTTTATCAAAGCCAGCCCCATCAATGGCTTGATATCAGCTAGAATAACATTATAGAAAATATTGAATCTTACACAATAATCCTGAACACTTTCGCCAGCATTCCTCTTTATATTTTCATACTCGTAAAGAATTTGGAGTGGATTTTCCTTTACCTCCCAACGATCCATAAATTGTTTATGAAGAACTGGCAATGTATTGATAGTCCCTGCAGGTAGTGCCCTAAACCACTTTTGAACCTTGCCTCCAAAACTTTGCACAAATAATCGCATGGTCACATTCTCTTCATGTATCTCATGAAGATCAAAGAAGTCATTCATCCTGTCAGCATGTTGCTGCGCTGTGATACGTTGGGTAGCATCAAACAATGGTATCTTACTTTGGTAATCATCAGGCATAGCATCCAAGTTCTGTGGCAAAATGAGAGGTGCATATCTGGCAGTCATTACTTGAGGTGGATTGGAAACTAGCCTTGGAGAAGCAAAAGGATTTATAACAACAACAACAACAACAGTCGAACTGATGGGTGTATGAGGTGTTGAAGGAGGAGAAGAGATGATAGATGTTTGAGGTGTTGAAGGAGGAGAAGAGATGGAAGATCTCTAATCAGATATGGTGGATTGAACGAGAAGGGTGGGGATAAAGGGAAGTTCAATATGAATTTCAGAACTAGAGAAGACAACAGATGAACCAAGAGTAGCAGATGCTAATTCGAGGAGCTTGAGAATATTGGTAGCCACAATAGATGCTTTAATTGAATTCAAAATATAAGCATCAATTGATCTATTCGCTCTTTCAGTTTCAAGGTATTGGACAAATTGCAGATTTAAAATAGTATCACCAACCGCACTTTCAGATTTAGTTTCAAACAATGATAGATCAAAGTGTTCATCAAAAGGGAGATCTTCAAGTTATTGAAATATGACTGGGCATGAATGAGATCTAAAAACTGGTCTTGGACTCAATGAACTTTATTGCCTGAGTATTCTTGGAATGAGATTAGGATTTTAAACACGGGAGGCGGATCAGGATCAGGATTGGCCCTGGTGTATCTTCTTGAAGCCAGTGTGTTTAATTTTTCCCCAAAATTCAAATGGACATTACAATTTTTTTAGCCTAATGAATTCTAAGCCTATCATCCAAAAGTCTAGAATTGTTTTAAAAGTATTGGGGCAATATTTTTCAGTTCTTCCCCAGTATGGTTGCCACTATGTTAGATCCTAGATCAACCTTAGGCTGATGGAAGGCAGGTCTAAGGTAACATCAAACCACATTTAACTTGGTAGCTAGCTCTACCAGGTCGAGAGAGGGCTCTCTCCTTGTCAATCTCAATTAGGATATTGGCAACTAGGGCTTGAGAAGAGTGAAATGAATGCTAATTTTAGGCTAGGTATAGTAGATTAGGGTTTCTGGTTTGAGTTTAGGTTTTGGTTGTTGGATCAATTGGAGAACGCAGATTGGGTCCAGGAAATCAACTCAGGGATACAGTCATGTTTTGTGGGGCAAGGTAGACAAGCGTTAATGTACTTAGAAATGGATTAAGATGGTAGTTTAGACAACTGAGGAGTTGAGGAGGGCATAAAGAAACTATGAATCCTCTTCAAACAGTTGAAAACATTGAAAACTAAATGCAATCCCAAGATAAAGCACTTTAACTTAGTGTATTTTGTCTATTCATCTTGATTCACTTAGGTTAGAAGAAAGAGAGAGATGTGGATACATATAAAACATAGAAATAACTCATTACAAAGAAAAAACAATACATAAACTCATTGTCACAAGAATCCCACAAAAATAGTTGTAAAACCTGGTTTTATTCCTTGCCAAACTGCTGATACAAATGTTCAGTGAGTCCAACACTTCTACCAAAGTCCAACCTTTACAAATGAATCAAAAAGTACATAATATAGGCAAGGAAACTACTCAAGCTAGCTATCAGGGTCGAATCCATGAGAAAAGGGGTGGTTTCAACCATATCTAAACTAAGAATAGGAATATAGGCACTGGAACAACTTGCCTCTAAAACCAAGCAAACCAATTCATTCAGTTCAAAACCACCTTTGACTTAATGTATCTACCCTATTAAGTGTTTTAAATCCATAATTACATAAAGTTATATCATTAACCATGCTAAATTCACCAAGAGAGCAAGAAAAATTCAACTGTAGAGAAAACTAGGCGAAATCTGGAAAAATTGGGCAAAACTGGCAAAATTCATCCTATGCGCAGTGCCACTGATCGTATGCGCAACGTTTTTTCAAGGCAAATTTTGAAAGGCTTCCTAGAGTCCAAATTAGGTGTAGGATAGCTCATTGGAAAGATTTATGCGTCTACCTTCCGGAACAACTTGAATTTCTGAATTTGGAGTCCTTTTGCACATTCAAAAATTGATTCTCCCAAGACTCCTTCCTGTGTGGCAAAAAAGTGGCAAAGAGGGCACTTTTTGGGTGTTTTTTGCCCTTTTGGACACCTAGAACTTGTCCAAAATTCTCAAGAATTTCTGAGCTTCCATATTTTTCCATGTTGATTCCAAAAATATAATTTTTTTTGCAAATGGATGCCCCCAACAAAAGCACAACACTGGTGGCGCTGCGCACCTGTTCAAAAAACCTGTTTTTTACATTAAAAATTTCAAAATTGACAAAACTTTATCCAAATTTCTTGAAATTTGGCATGATTGACCCTTGTTAAGTGCTTTGATGAGCCAATGATGTTTCAGCCAAGATCTTTAGTTTATCTTGCTCTTTTTTGCTCCTCAAAGCTCTTTTTAGCTTAGCCTTTAACCTCTTCACCCTTGTTTTGCAAATTTTGTTCTCGGTTAGGTAGTGATAGGCCATATGGCACAACAGTTTCTTCTCTTTGTTGGCTTTCTCAAGCATCTTCTCTAGGTGAATGTTCACCCTCTCCAACCATGATTCTTGGTCATCCTCAATTTCTTGCTCAAGGGAGGTCATCTTGATCTTTCTCTTCTTTGCGATTTGCCTATTTTCCATAATAATTTGTAGTTCCATAATAGCTTGTTTCTCTATCAGTTGCTTGTTTTCCTGTTCAAGGAAGATGATGATCCATTTGGCCCTCTCAAGGTCAAGTGATAAGGCTTGTATTTCAGCCTCTTTCTCTTTGATAATCATGTCTTTGAGTCTTGAGCTTTGAGAGCCCAAATCAGTGACCTCCTCCTTAATCAAAACAAAATCCCTGTCTTGCCCTTTAGTAGGGCCCTCCCCATGCATCCTTTGCTTCCCTTTATCTTTTCTCTTTGACTGCTAGCCAACCTATATAGCTGGAGAAGAAGGCAAAGCCCCTTTCACCCCTGGTGAAGATAACAATTGCATGTGGTTTGGTGAAGAAAACAAGACGCCTTCCACCCCTGTGGAGATAGTAGTCGCCTAGCAGCAACAAAAAGCCTCCTGGTGCCTCTCTCATAGGTGATAAACACCGACACACCTGTAGTTTCAGTCTCATGAACACCTGGTTGTCCTGATGGCCCTCCTTCTTCTTGAGGTACTGATGGAATCACCCGAGGGCCTTTGAAAATCTCATGGGAAATGAATGTATCCCATGGTATGTTCAACAAGCTTAGCTAATGCAAGACAACAATTTTAATCAGTGAGAAGTGGTAAATGCTGTTGAATTGCTGAGGAAAAGGTTTCCTTTGCACATAGAGATCCATTTTCTCAATATTCCTGCATATAAAGTATGGGAGGTTCATGATCCTCACTCTTGCGAAATAGATCAACAATCTAACATGATATGTGTATAGGCGGGAAAACCTTCTTTCACATGTGAAATACTTGATGATGAGTTTCATGAGAGGAGCATAAATATTCTATAGGTATTTGAAAGGAAAAACCCTACTGATTTTCCTGTGATATCCAACCTAAATGTAAGGCTCATAATGTTATCTTCCCACATGCTGCCCCTTATTCCACTATTCACCTACATTAGGGATGCCTATTATTGCTGCAATGGTGTCAAGTGTCAAGGTGAAAGAGACACCAGCAAGGTTCACCTGGCCATTGTGAAGATGAAGAACAAACAACCTAGCAAGCTCATGATGAAATTTCACCCTCTCTACCATTTGATAAAACTGATAACAAGGCTGGTGTTTAAAGCAAGTTACAGCAAGAGGGCAAGCGAGTAATTCTGTAAGAGTAGTGGGCTCCTCCCGAATGATCTTTCCTCCTTGTGTGGCTTTCTTGGTACATGAGCTTCTCTAGAAGAATCAATGAGAGTTTCCTCTTCCCTCTCATAGTCTAAATCTGTCTCCATGCTTATGAATTTGAAGTGAAAGCAGATGAGTATGAAGAGATTTGAAATATGAGGTGAGTAGTGTGTATAAGTAAGTAAATGCTGGGAGGAAGGATTTCTTTTCCGAAATGAGGGGAGTGGATGGTATTATGAATGTGGAATGAGGGGTTTGATAATGAAGTGGATGTAGTGAAGGAATATGAAGTGGGAGTTAGGTTTTGGGAATAGGGTATAGGGCTAGGATTTGGTAAATGGAAGTGGGGTGTGGGGAGTAAATGTTGATGATTCTTGGGAGAGGGAATAGGATTTGACAAGCTCAATATGGATGAAGTGAAAAAGAAGAGCAATGACCTTTAAAAACTTGCAAGAGAGGATTTAAGAATTAGCTAGGGTTTGTGTTAGCTATTTAGCTAGGGTTTTGCTTAAAGGAAATCAAAAACATCCAAGGCACCAAACACAACTTCCCTGAGAAAGGAGGAATGTTTTACTTACTTGGAATAAGATTTAATTTGATTTTTAGGAATTTTGGAGGAGTTTTGAAGTGTTTTTGGCTTTTGGAACAGGTGCGCAACGCCAGGCCAATTTTCTATGGAAAAACTGCAATAGGTGCGCAACGCCGAACAGGCGCACAGTGCCGAGGCCCAAGTGCACAGCGCCAACAAAATGTTGGGATTGTTTTCCCCTGTTTGCATTCTTTCTTCAAAAACACAAATTTTCTCCCTTTGGCTCATTCAATTCCAACAATGAAGACTTAAAAAAATGGATTGGATTTTATATCCCTCTCTTTTAATTTTTCATTAACCAAGAACGACTTTTCTAATGTTTTGCTAGCTTTTTCAAAATGCCCTGTTTCACTTACATTCTGACTTTTGCCTTTTTGCAAGTGGACTTTTACATTGACTTTTTGTAATGGCGGGAGTTTGACTTTGTTACCAGGTCACCAGGAACAACTTTTGAATACTTATTACATATAAAAACATTGAAATTACATGAATTTTTTTACAATAATAGAAAAAACCCCATTTTCACCTCAAAACCCTGTTTTGAGGTAAAAAAATAAATTATTGAACATAACAAAAATAAATTTATGATTTTATGAACTTAATTATCCTCATCATGTGCCTGCTGTCCTTTTTATTCAGTTAAGATTACCATGATGACAACCCCTAAGACCTAGTGAGACTAAACCCTAAAACTAATTTTTATAAATGAAATGAAATAGAATGAAAGTAAATGACTGAAAGAAATGTGTGAACAGGTCAGCAGGTGAATGTCATGAGGAAAATTGATATGAAATCACTACCATCAGTTGATCCATGACCTAATGGAATGTAGTTGATCCGATGAGACACCTAATATGCGTGCAAAAGAGCAATTTGATCACTGATGGAAGTGTGAAGACACTGACACTAACAAGAGGTTCATCGGGAACTTTGTTAGGCCTTGGAATTGTTGTATTCAATGCATCTTTTTACTTATATGATGCCATGCTTATTCCCTTGTTTTACCAACTTATGAAATTCGATCTTGTATTTATACATTCTTTTGATGCAATAATGAAGATTTGCAGTTGGTTTGTATTTTATCTAATAATATCTTCATTATATTCATTTTTTAGGACTAATGTTAATTAAAATGTTAGTAATGCAAATTATTCAGTCCCTTCAATATGCATACGAGATCCTGCACTAGAGGAATGGACATGTAGGTTACTTTTATTATTGAAATGTACCACGTGGGCCCTTGATTACACTTTTCAAAGCTAATTTCAAATATTTTGTCAAGTTAAAATGTAATTCCCTTCACCGATGGTGATTTACTAAGTTTGGTTCATTTCTCGAACTAGCAAGGCGGTTCCTACACTAACTTGGGGGTTTAACATCTCAGAACACTGTTGGGGAAAACTAAAGGTGTATTTTGTCCAAAAATGATGTTTTAAAACCTCCAAATGAGTTATAATGCACCCAGTTTGTACAGATCCATTTTCATAAAATAATTAATCATTCAACCCTAAATTCGCATAGTTTTTAAACTTCCAACTTTGTCCTCGATCTGCACGTAGACAAAGAATAATATAAGAAATATAATACATAGGTTTTGTTCAAAATATTGAAAAATAGGATCCCTCCAAACATTTTTCAAAAATTTGTCATGGTTTGAAAGTTACATGGGGTTCATTTAGGCCAATTTGCTTAAAATGCAAAATTTTCTAGAATTGAAAAATTGGGTTGTTACAACCAAAATTCATCTTGTGAATTTCATAAAAAGCCCATCCATGGCCTGTGGAGGGATATGATTTTATTATAAATTCATTTTTCTGGTTTGGACCTTGAGCAAATGATCGTAGATGTAAAAGGTTGATTTAATTTCAACAAAAGCTTCTAATGCCAGGTTCCTCTTTTTATTTTTTTGTGTATTTCATGATTCACTTTGGCTCTGTAATTTATCATTTTAAACAAGGATGTGATTTGTATTGGTAGGGACCACCAAAATAACTCAACATCCCTCTAGTTTGGTGTTTTTGTGTGATTTGTAGATCTGTAGATGTGGTTTGTATTTTATTATTGCAAAGGTGTGTTAACAACAAGGTTCTTTAGTTGGTTTAATAGATCTATGGATGCCTCTTTTACATTTTTCCCTTTATACATGAATGACACTTTGACTTATGTTTGATTGAGTGCTCAGATCTGAATAATTTATCTTAAAAATAGTGAGATTTTTTTTCAGAGTTTGCACTTCTTTAAACTGTGTGACGAAGGAAATTTCTATGTTGTAATGATACGTTGTTTTCACATGAAAAATATATTTGGGTCATATCATTATGAATGGAGAAGAATATTCAATTTTGAGATCCCCTACCATTATATATATACAAGTATTGAATCCATGATATTTTTAAATTATACTATTTGTCAGGCGGAAAGAGTCAATTTTGCGGACAAAACCAACCTCCCTAGAAGCTTAAGGCTTTCTAGTGACAAACAAGACAATTAAGAACAATCCTTCTCTAAATATGCATTTACCATATAAGAAATCAAGTGTTTAGATCCTACCTGTAGTCC
>APFE030737030.1:0-18385 GCA_000404065.3 Pinus taeda
CAGAGAGCTGCGGAATGCCTGTAAATATGTCAAAATCTAAACAAAACAGTCACACATCAGCAAAGTTCACTTGATCATTCTTAATGACATCTAATGTAATGATCTGGGTGGTTTAACAGGGAAAATGAGGTGAAAGAGAGAGATAGGTGATGAAAAACAGTAGATAATAGTGAATGATGAGGTGTAGGTTAGAGGCTCTACACAACATTCAACGTGCGAGTAAACATTCCATGAGATTCGACACCGCAAAATTGATGGTGTGGCCAGCTTTAGTAGTTTGAGATCCTTTTCTTCAGATGACCCCAGGATGTGAGATATATGCATTGTGTTCATGTACTTCTTTTTTCTATGAGCTGCATTGTGCTACATAGATCCCTATTTGATGTTTGATGTGGGATCTTGTTTCCTTACTTGTTTCATGATTCCTTCTTGCGTGATGCAGAATCATCTGTGGGATGTAGTTGTTGTCATGATTCATCATGTTTTGTTTGAGATCCCTTTGTTGTTATGTTGATGGGATACTCATGTGTCGCCATGTATGTTTGCATTGAGATCCCTTTTATGCCATGTTGGCGGGATGCTCATTAACATCATGCATGAGTTTAGGTCATACTGATAGGAGTCCTTTTTGAATGAGAGTTCCTATAGTGGAACCTCTCTTGGAGCCACTCCTGGGTGAGGGCATTTCCTTGTAGGATAATGATGTCACAACCTATGTACATCATCACTATTGAAAGCACTTAATGTAGCAGCCTACACCATCTTGACACCGGGGCCCAGAGACATAATCCCTCCTGGACGAACTCCATTATCAATGTCTTGTTATTTTATGTTGTTGATGATTGTCATATTTCTTATTCTTTACAACATGCATATATTTTCAATTATGCTATTTTAAATGAAATTCTAATCACATCAGGAAAGTAAAAGATCTTGGTTAAATCCGGGAGTTGAGTCAACTCGGATCAAGTTTGGTATCAGAGTGGTCTTTGTGTGGATGTGAATTGCAAGCGTGAACAATGGAACATGCAGTGACAGAGGATGAAAAATTGATGTACGAGACCATGCTCAAAATTTCCCAAAGGGTGGAAATAATGTATGAAGATCTACAAAAAGAGACAGAGGAAAAGGAACAATGCAGCTTCAGTTGCGAGCCACGGACAAGGCCTTGGAAGAACTGAAGCACAACAAAAAAAATCTTCAACAGAGAACGTTGAATTGAAGATGCTTCTACATGAAGAGAAAGAGGAAAAATAGATTTTGCTACAATAGCTACAAGCTAAGGACAAGGCCTTGGAAAACCTGCAGCGTGACCCATGTGAGGTAAAAAGTAATTCTCCATCTTCATGTATGTTTCCTGATGATGATTTCACTATTTTTTAAAATCATAACATAGGAATTGGCTCCAAAAGCTTGAAGAGAATGGGTTTGAAGGAAAAGGATTGGACATTAATGGCCAACGCATTGTCAACCCCATCAAAGTAGAAGAATTACCCCATCAGGCAGGACTTGGGTATGTCAGGAAAGAAGTTGGAGAATGTGTCGAGACAGCAAGAGAACCACCAATAACAGATGATGAGAAGCCCTCATCAATTCTTTCCATATCAACAGAGGAGGTAAAAGATGTTGATTTCCTTTCGGTTTTGTCTTCACATAGTATGATTTCTATTGGAGATGTGGAGATATGAATTACAGGGACAAACATGAGGCTCCTTACCAGGATGCGGTATAAGGAGGAAAAAGAACTTGGTGTTAATAGCCAAGCCATAACTCAACCATTGGAGGTTGAGTAGAGACCTTGATTTGGAGGCTTGGGATACACCGAAGGAGAATGCTCAAAGGTGTCAGATTCTTCTGAGACATCGTCGAAATCATCGAGGAAAGATAATTATGGGAACACATCCCCATCATCCCATGGCAGTGCCCATTGCAGGGAAAGGGCTCAAGAATGTTCTCATTGCCGAAATGACACCAAAGGCAGCAAGGAAAGGTATAATCAGTCTCAATATTCAAATGTTCATTTCGATTATAATCATGTTGTTAATGATGAACATAAAACATGGCATTGGAAAACATGTGCCTTTTGTGGATTACATAACCATACATTTTCTAAGTGTTGGAAAAGAATAGCAGCACCCAAAAGGAGGAGGCATGAAATACCCTCTCAACAAAAAGTAAAGAAACATGTTAAGTAGATCTGGAGGAAGAAGATGTACTGTAGTCATTGCGATAGAGGTGGCCATCAAAGAGCCACTTGTTGGAGACTCCATCCAGAGCAAAGACAAAGTGTCGGTGCATGAACTAGGTGAAATGATTGTTCGACTAGTGAATGCACCACAAGGAGGTGACCCATTCACCTTGATAAGTGAAAAATGGTTTCTAAATATGTTAGCTTGTCACGGTCATTATTTTGTAAATAATTTTTTTCATTTTAAGATGTAAAAGTGATGATGTGTTTTCCATCACCTATTAAGCAACAATGATGTCTAGTCTTATTTTGTGTTGCATTTTATACTGTGAAAGTGATGTCATGTTTCCATCACATGTCAAAGAAACAATGGTGTTTGGCATTATTTTTGTAAATCATGTGTTGCAGTGATGATGAGTTTTCCATCACTTGTTGAAGAAACAATGATATGTTGGCCTTGGTTTCATAGCTGGGGTATTATTTCTATTTTGATGTAAAATTGACCATCAAGTATGTGTTATAAACTCGTGGCCAGTATCAGATGCTTGGGTCATTAGTTGGTCATGTAAGTCAAGCATGTAATTTGCAAAACAATGTACTATAGGTTGTAGAGGTTGCAAGTGTCGAATCATCGCTTAAGGCTCCAAAGAACAAAGGTGAAGGAGATGGAAGCGAGACCTTTTCAAGATGCTTGTGATGCAGACAAGGTACAAAGAAGTTGCATGTTGTTTTTAATGATTTTGTAGGACCAAAAGCTCCTCAGTGGGGAGGATTGATCCAGGTGGCTCTAGAGACACACACAAGTCAAGGAGGGCTTATGGAAGCTCAAAAATAAAAGTGATCATAATGCTTTTGAACTAGGACCAAAGCATAAATCTTGTTGTCCTGATCACAATGGTGCAAACGGTTTGTCAACCTGAGCTCGTAGGACAGAGAACAAGCCAATCAAATTTTTGATCAAAGTTGGGTTGTGGGCTAGGTTTACGTGCCCTACAATTTGACTGACCCCAGGACGTGAAACCTAGGTCCTGAAAGTGGGTGAATTTGTTGGATCGTTAATTTGTCTAATATCCCCTATATTAGACAAATTCAAGAAAGTGTGCATGTTTTATAAAAAACAAAAAATATATATATTGTCTGGTGGCAGGCCATGACCCCCGCCACCTCCCTTCCCAACCACATATAAAAAGACATTATAATAAAAAAAATTAGGCTGACAGGCCATAACTATTGTTACCCCACCTAACCCACATAACAAGATTCATATTTAAATATGGGTCGATGACCATGACCCCGCTAAACCCTCTGGTCACCACCATATACATTAAACAACATCAAAGGGGTGGATGGGCCACCTCTAGTGGACCCGACACACACCCCAACACTAACCTCCACTACCATGTATGAACCAAGGGTGTTGGGGCTTGAACCCGCCCGACTGGTGTTGCTGGCCCACCTCCCGGGAACCCTCACACGCAACCCATTTAATACAATGCGCCATAACGGCTCAACCAAACAATGCCCATTTGAGACATGTAGAGGGTTACCCATAAATCCACTTCATTTTAAATACAACAAAAAACAAAATGAAATGCACCAAACTTGGAGGGGTCAGGATTTGATCCCCCAACCTCCTTGCCTCCACCATTCTACCTTAACCAATAGGCTAACAACCATCCTTGTTACCTCTGCCCAGAAATTTCTATATACATAGTTGTTTTCATTTGCACGGGGGAGAGTATGGGCATGGAGAGGAATAAAACCACATTATGAAAAATGGAACAGAGGCCAAGGTGAAACATGGATACCGAGGCACATTTTTTTTAGTTGTTTTGTAGGTGGAACTTGTTGTGCTATACAACACCCCCCCCCCACCTCATTTCAAATTTTTAATCTGAGTATAAAGATGCTAAACAAGAAATAGGTCCCCTTTAGGATATAACAAATCAATAAAACCTTTTGAGTAAAATAGACTTTCCACACTTTTCATATAAAAGTTGCTTTATGATGAGTGATTCCAAACACTCATAAAGCAACTCATCCAACGCAGCTTCTCCCGTCGCACTTTTGTCATCCATCATGCAACTTTCCTCCAACATTCTTCACCTAGTCGGGTAGTGTAGTTTATAGTCCCAAAATTCATTGCAGCTTCCTGGATTACTAACTCTATCCTGCTTCCATATAGTCATTGCATCATGGCAGGATCCCCTATGTACAACTTCAGCCTACTTCCATTCACCTATCTAGGGAATGGTTACCCATTCAGCTTTGCGAGCTAAAATGTGCCACCATCTTTGATCTCCTTAATAACATATGGCCCCAACCCGTGCATTTGAAACTTTCCTTGAAATTTTGTGAACTTTCTGTCATATAGCAGCACCAAATCATCCACCTTGAATGTGTGTTATAGACACTTTTGGGCACTTCAACCCCAATCATAAATGTCCATAAACTGAGGGCTCCTAAGTCCCAAAAATTGTTGCTTCACTGCCTAAAGGAACAAGGTCAGCAGATTACATCATCTCCTAGAATTTCTCCACTAAAAACTGCTCATAAATGGTCAAAACTGGACCATACTAAAATCCCAGTGCAGAAGGTGCGATGTATATCACCTTCCCAGTGTACAAAGTGTGATGCATACTGAATTGATCCTCTGTAGGGTGCGATGGTCGGGAATGGACAAATGGCAGGGACAAAATGCGAGGTGGAATATCATGGAATCTTCCAGAAGCTTCCCCTCTGACACTTGCCACCCCATTTTTGACCAGGGATGAGTAAGAGATCATCATTCTCGAAGTTGAAGCAGGAACTATCAGAGAGAAGACACTAATCAAGATCCCAAAAGATGACTCACCTCTCTGTAATCATCTATTTATGGATCCCTCATCACAGAGATCAAGAGGCTAGAATTTTGTATCTTATAGAGAAGTGTTGTTAGTATTCTAGTGTACATTCACAGTGTTGGGTGATCTAGCTTTGTTTGAGGTGAAGAAGGGCTTCTTAGCTGGAGGATAATGCTGGGTCAGAGCACATGGTTGTAATCTTCTTACTACTTTTCATCTGAATAAAGCTATTCTTGTTTCCTTCCATATTCTTGTGTACTTGTTTATATATGCATGTATATAGTTAATGCACATCTGATCCTGCATTATTTATGAATTTAGATCATTGTTTCTTGCATAGTAGTATGTTGTTGTGATTCCACAGGTCCTTTTGAAGCTGGGCAGACAAAGAAGAAGTGGAAAAACTCTATAAAGAAGGAGAGGAAATTGAGCGCAAGACTCAAGGTGGCCCTCTTGGTTCTCCTCTCATCTATTTTCATAAAAGGAATCCATAGTAGACTTTGATTGTTTGTTTCTAAGATAGCCACCCATCTTAGTGGGAATAACAGCATCTGAGTGGACACTATTCCCGTGTAACAGGGACCCCCTGCTCATCCCTCCTGGTCTCTTGGTCTTTTCCACCTCGGTACCATTCCTAGTCATTTCAGCCATATACTCTACCACATCATCAATGGAATGCACCACCCCAGGGGCAGAGGCCCCCATACAACAATGCTCCATCTTTATTTCCTTCACCTCCTACTCAACCATAGATTTTACACCCTGCTCCACCTAAACAACCTCAGAGGCTTGCCCAGCCAAATCTGAACCCGAACAATAGACAGGAACACCAAGTATACAATGGAGAGACATCCTATCCTTCTTATGTTGTGGAGATTCAGGAAATCAACCTAAGATCTAGGAGAGTGCTCCCAGAAAACCAACCTCCACCTCCACCTAGAGAGAGCGAGGAGGAAAGAGAGTAAATCATGCCTAGAGTGAATCCACCACCCTTTCCTGAAAGATTAACTCATCCAGTCTAGCCTACACCAGAAGAGAATGAACTTCTGGGTGAATTGAAAAATCCATGTGTCAAAATTCCACTTCTCCAAACCATCAAGGATGTACCTATTTACAACAAGTTGATTAAAGAGAAGTGTTTCAAACATCCGAGGAAAAAAAGAGACACCCCTACCATTAATGTCATTGGACAGTTATCTAACTTAATGCTGGGGCAAGTGATTTTCGCAACGTATTTGGACCCTGGAAGCCCTGTATTAGATGTGCACATCAATGGAACCATTGTCCCACACACTTTGATTGATCTTGGGTCTGTCATTAACATAATGACTAAGGACACCATGCTCAAGCTCAATCTCTAGGGTTCATTAAGAAAGACCACAACAATCTTGCAACTTGCAGACCGTTCCATAGTAACCCCTGAGGGGATTGTTGAGGATGTGATGGTCTCCATCGACTCTTGGGAGTACCCTGCAGACTTCCTAGTTCTCCATCCTAATTCCAAGCTTACTGGTTATCCTCTCATACTTGGGAGGCCTTGGTTAGCCACTGTCTATGCCTACATCAGCTGCAGGGCTGTAAATAAGACTATCAAAAATGGTCCTCTGTACAAATAGTTAGTCTTGTACCCTCCTGCTCATCCATTTCTAGAACATGACTTACCTTTATGGCTAGAAGAGAAATCTACTCAACCCAACTCTGTACCTTAGAAACAACCATGGGAGGAGGACAACTAAATGAAGATGATTTGATTGAACACATACTCCAAATTTCAACTCTCATCACCTTGTCCTTAGAGGAAGTAGTAAAGGAAACCAAGAAAAACCATCAGATTGATCTATGCATATCTGACTCAAACCATACCAGTATCAAAACCATAGGATTCGGCCCTAAAAGAACTTTGAAATCAACCCCTCTCTTTCTGTACACCAAGAAGAAATGTTGTGCAACATGCTAAGGTAACATCTGGATGCCTTTGCTTGGAGTTACAAGGAAATGAAGGGAGTGCACCCCTCGTTGTGTACTCACCACATTTATATCAAAGAAGGTGGCAAACTAGTCTGACAACCCCAAAGGAGAATGAATTTAGCTCTCAAGGATATAGTCAAAGAAGAACTCCAAAAGTTGTTGGATGTAGGATTCATTTTATTTCGGACAATGAATGGGTTTCTCCTTTGGTGTTGGTTCCAAAGAAAAATGGGAAGTAGAGGATTTGTGTCGATTATAGAGAGTTAAACAAAGCAGCAAAGAAGGACCATTTCCCTCTACCTTTCATTCACCAAGTGCTATATGGCCTGGTAGGGAAGAAGTTTTTCTCTTTCTTAGATGGGTTCAGTGGTACAATCAAATCCAGATTAGCCCAAAAGACCACGATAAAACCACCTTCACTTGTCCTTGGGCACTTTCTCTTATAGGGTCCCTCCTTTTGGCCTATGCAATGCCCCTGCCACTTTCCAGAGAGAAATCCTGAGTATCTTTGCCGAGCTAGTCCATGATGTAGTAGAAATTTGTATGGATGATTTTACACCCTATGGGTGTGATTTCCAGGAGGCTCTATCAAACTTGGGTAAGGTGCTAAACAAATGCATTGAAATGAACTTTTCCCTTAGTCCCGAAAAATGTGAGTTCTTAATGATTGCAGGGACTGTTCTAGGTCATTCAATATCCCAAAAAGGACTATAGGTGGACCCAAATAAGATAGCCATCATCCAAAGGATCCCACCTCCACAAAAACATATGGATGTCAGAATTTTTTTAGGCTTAGCTGGATACTATAGGAGATTTATAAAAGACTTCAGCAAGTTAGCTTCTCCTTTATTTGGGTTATTGGCCAAAGACTTTAAACTTTTATGGTCAAAAAGTTATCAAGAGACCCTAGACACCCTGAAGGACAAGTTGACCACTGCACCTATTCTCCGAGGCCCAAATTGGGCCCTTCCTTTCCATATACATGTTGATGCCTCTCACAAAGCCATAGGATCAGCTTTATGCCAGATATATGACAAGTTACCTTATGCCATTTAATTCATCAGTAAGAATCTGTTAAAGGCCAAATTGAACTACACAGTAACTGAAAAGGAGCTCCTAGCTGTTGTGCATTCATTGAACAACTTTAGGAATTACATTATAGGTTACCAAACATTTGTGCATATTGACCATGCTACAATTAAATACTTGATGAATAAACCTGATGTAAATTCCCAGATTATTAGATGGTTACTTTTATTACAACAATTTTATCTAACCATTATTGATAAGCCTGACAAGGAGAATGTTGTTGCATATTTTTTATCCAGATTAACTTTTCCTATAGGGGAGGAAGGAATGGTTGATGTTTAGTTTTCGGATGAACACTTATTTTCCATTTCATTTCTCTCTCCATGGTTTTCTGACATAACAAATTACTTGGTGTCTACACAGTTTCCAACGAACTTGTCCTCCAAGGAGAAAAGCAAGATTGTGAGGAAGAGCACCCCATTCACTTGGATTGGGGGCAACCTCTTCAAACTAGGCCCAAATCAAATTCTAAGAAGATGTGTCAGGGAGGAGGAAGTCTTTGATGTCCTTTTGACCCATCATGATGGGCCTTGTGGAGGTCACTTTGCAGCCAAGAGGACAACATTCAAGGTGCTACAAGCTAGTTATTACTGGCCCACTCTTCACCAGGATGTGAGGAGGTATAATAGTCAATGTGATCGATGCCAAAGGATGGGGAAACCTACCCCAAAGGATGAAATGCCTCTGCAACCTCAAGTGACTTTCAAGCCATTTGACAAGTGGGGCATGGATTTCATTGGACACATTGACCCTCCATCTAGGCAAAAGCAGTACATTATTGTGTGCACTGACTATTTGACTAAGTGGGCTAAAGCTAAGGCCATCAAAGTAGCAAAAAAGAATAAAGTGGCTGAGTTCTTAAAGGAAAATGTATTTTATAAGTTTGGTTACCCTAGAGAACTGGTCACTAATCAAGGCAACCAGTTTACATCTCACATGATTGAAAATTTGTTAAGTCAACACAAGATCAAGCATAGAACATCTACTCCCTAGCACCCACAAGCTAATGGGCAAGTAGAGGTGACCAATAGAGTGCTGGAGGGAATTCTAACCAAAGTGATTAGCAGCAGTAGAAAGGACTGGGCAGATAGATTAGATGAGGTCACTTGGGCCTACAATAACACCTAGAAGACCATCACTAGATTCACTCCTTATGAGCTAGTCTATGGGAAGAAGGCCCTGTTGCCCATTGAATTTGAATACAACACCCTAAGAATGGAAGCACAACTAGATCTAGATCTCACCTGGGCACAACAAGAGATTTCTCCAGTTGAATGGGTTAGATGAGTTTAGAATGCAAGCCCTCCTGCACACAGAGGTGACTCAAGTTCAAAGGAAGATCTAGCATGACAAGAACATAAAGGACAAACAGTTTCAAGAAGGTGATTGGGCTTTGTTGTATGATTCCAAATATAAGTATTTTAAATCAAAATTTAAGGACTAGATGGTTAAGACCTTATGTCATAGAAAAAAGCAATGATAATGGTTCAGTATGTAGAGGCCATTCCTTTACTTGTCAATGGACATAGATTGAAGGTCTACAAGAAGACCTTGTCAAAGAAAGGATTCATCAATGGCATTAGCAAGGCAATTATGGTGGTGTAGCAAGTCTCAGATTCTACCCCATCAAGTCCCTGAAAAGAAAAGAAGAAAAGAAAAAGAAAAAAATAAAGAGACTCAGGTGAAAACCTCCTTGAGGCACCTGAGTCCCACTGTTGGGTTGAAAATCTCTTGAGGTGGCCCGATGGTGTCAAGAAAAAAGAAAAATAAAACATAAAAAGATCTCTGGGTGAAAACCTATTTTGAGGCTCCCAGAGCAAGAAACTAGGATGAAAACCTTTTGGAGGTAGACTAGTTATATATATATAAGAGAAAAAAAAAAAAAAAAAACCTTTGAAAATGTTGTTTACAGGTCAGCAGGAGGAGGATTAGAGAAATAAGAGAGGAGCATAAGCACCTATACAATTCATTTTTTCATTCCTCCATCCCATATTCTTCATCATCCCATCATTCGCTCCATTTATGAACTCATCTAGCTCTGTTTTCCCTAGCTCTGTGTTTTCTATAGGATTCCCTGTAAACCTACAGGATTCTCTGAAAACTTATAGGATGACCTTGTAGAAATTACATTGGTTTGGGAATCCCAAGGAAAGTGACCCTAGAGAAAAGGGGATGACCTACATGTGTCAAAAAAAAAAATTTGTTTACTTCACCATCTCATCACCATGCCTCTCGCCTCCATGATTACTCCTGCATTCATCCAATAAGTGAGTTTCGAAAAGATTACTTTTTCATAAAAAGAAAATAAAAGAGGGTAAGAACAGAGGACAAGCGGACGATACCTGAAGGCTAACTCTCTTCCACCAATCACTAGACCCCTTATCTACCCATGACAACAATCCTCATGCTCCAAAAGTGAAGGAAAGAATAAAAGTTTAGGGGAGAGGAAGTTACAGGACATCCTATAGGTTTCCTGTAGGAAATCCGCTAGCAACCTATCTCACAAAAATAAATTTCACAGGTTGTAATCATCTTTAGCATAGATATCCCATTGTCAAGGAAGCTCCTCCAAGGCTTAGCAATAGCAGCAAGACCATTAGCATCACCCTCCAGTAATTTCACAACAAGGGAAACCAACATCAAAGGAGGCCAATATATAATATATATATATATAAAAAAAACAAAAAAACAAACAAACAAACAAACAAACAAACAAACAATCAAACAAACAACAACAACAACAACAACAACAAAAAACAAACAAAGAGATGCAGCAAATACACATTAGGGACATCATTCTCCAACAAGTAGCATTATCAAGGCATATTACTCACAGGTATGTCATCTCACTTAATCTCGTTAGCATAATATGATAAAAAATGTAGGATTGTGTAAGAGTTGGTTTTATAAGCAAAGGTGGCCAGTTAACTTGGCCACCTTTGGCTAGTCAATGAGGAGAATATAGTTATATCACTACACATGTGGCAACAACCAAATCATAAGAAAAAGGAGATGAGGCCAAAAATGGTTAAGCTACGGATGACCGAAGTGGGAGATGATTACAAGGTAAGGAGGAATGATGAAGTGGTAGTTGGACAAACGGTCCAAAACTGGGTGTTCGTACTTCGATCACTAGCACACCATCCCACACAATCACCCATATGAGGAAATAAAACATTGATTCCCATGCAAAGAAGGCATTCGCAATCTTGAGGATGCATCGAAGCAAGGTTGCTCTCAGCTCTTGACACAGTGTCTATAGGAAAGACAGTGAGTAGTTTTTCAGCATGGGAGCACCTACAACATCCTACAAGAAAACCTGCAGGATCCTACAGGAGAACCTACAGGATACCAAGTAGTCATCTACAAGATCAGCAACGGGCATTTAGAGAGGAAAAACCAAAGGCAGGCTTCATCAAGCAATAACCAAGAGGTAGGAGCTATACCTTGCCACATTTTCCAAGTTAAAAAAATATAGAAAAACCTTCCATTTGGTTAAGGAAATTGCAGTCTAGGGGAATTATATACAGAGTTGTCATTTAAAATCTCTCACCCATTAGAATTTGGAATTAGAGCCATATAAGCCTCCACAATTATCAGGAAAAAAAATGACAAGTGGATTTAACAAGAGGGAACCCACAAACACAGTGAGAATTCACAAACATGGGAAACTTAGAAAATGGAAAAAGAAGGTATCACCCAGCAAGAAACAAAGAAGGAAGATCCAGAACTGAGGGAACCTAGTCCTCAACCCAACCTTGACTCTTACTACAAGTTCATTGAAGGGGGTAGGGTCATTCCACAAAACATTTCTGTCCCCTTATTGTTTGAGCTTGAAAAAGAAAGGGCAAGGACACATAGGTGGATGATAAATGCCAAATCTAAAGGAGTGGAGGATATAGGCCACATGGAGGAGAAAGTAAAGGAGATGGGAAAAGAAATGAGTAGCATAAGGGATAGAGAGGCAATGATCAAAGCTTGGTTAGAAGCATAGAATGCATGACTAAGGGAATCTATGGCCAATTTATCCTTAGAGGCAATCCAGTGCAGGATGCCAAAAAAGTCATGCATTGTATCTGAAGGAAAAGTGGCTACAATTCCAAATTAAGACTTTATCATAGGGAGGCACTATTCCCTTCCAAGGCTATAGACAATTCATTGATCTCTATGATCAAAGCACCTTGGAGGATAGAGCTAAAATGTCTGAGTTTTACCTACACAACTTAGCCTTGACAGATCTGAATGTGTGGGATCCAAATTCAAAACCAGGGGACTTTCAATTTATGGCCTTGGCATCATGGATGAATCACGAGGAGGCAAGAGTTGTAGAGATGAATAAAGTAATGGCAAGAGAAAAGATAGAACCCCTCATTATAAGAGTTGATCAATCAAATCCAATGGTTGTCATCAACATCCACAACTTGATTGTAAATGACCCTAAGCTTGCACCTAGGTACCTTGCTGCCCAAGAGCAAGTAGTCACACATTTTGAAGACATGTTCAGGTTGTTAGGGGATGACATCATGCAAGCTTGCCAAAGGAGATGGAACACTTTGCCCTACATCCTAAAAATCAGAGAATCCCATGCTCCTCAAAGAATGAGAAAGGCACTAAACAGAACACCCATGTACAAGAAATCTCTACAAAGACTCAAAGTCTATTAGATTGGCTTGAGACTCAGTCTACCACTACTCTTAGGAATGTTGGAAGGAAGGAAGGAAGAGGAAGAAAGAAAGAAGTGGGAAGAGATAGAAAGAAAGGCAAGATTATATTCACAATAGGAAGAAACTACAACAGAAGCATGGGATGTCAGGGAAGCCACTAGAGCAATGAAGGACATGGATATAGATTGAGTTGCTCAGAGGATGAGCAACACTTTCAGTAGCGGGCTGATGATGATCCTCATCATTGGGTAACTTTATGGACCTTGATACACCTCCAAGCTTATTTAAATCAACTCTTCTCATAATTCCTTACTTATTTTGATTATATTTTGCTTAATGAGATGAGTAAAAGTGAGATGTTATGCCTAGTGGACTAATGTGCATTGATTGCATGTTTTTGAGAGAAAATCATGGAAATTTTGGCTAATTAAGGGCAGAAAATTGAATGAGACAAGGAGGAGAGATTGTAGGAGATAGATCCTCCTCATTTAATCCTCACTCATCCGAATATTCCTCCATTAAATCACACTAGCTTGGAGTTGCAAGCAGCCGAGTAATGAAGATCAAAAGGCAATTGAGCCAGTGATAGTTAGAGAGCCAATTCATCTTGAGTTTGGGAGTCGAGCCTCCCTAGATTTAAGGAAGTTTTTAGAAACTTCAGTTGTATAAATAAGAAGGCCTAGAGCCTCATTAGGATTCAAATTTTTGAAGTATAAGCACTAGGTATTTTTGAGTTCAAGACTTGTGGAAGACATTGTTATGTAATTTTCTAATATGATAATGAGAATGAGCATTTCGTTGATCCAACACTGAGTTGACTTAGAGGGTTGAAGCTCTTGGGTTAGGGCCCAAGGCTCCTCTTCTTGTATTTATATTCTTAGTTGATTTCAAAGATTGATGGTTGAATTGGTTTTATCATTATTTCATTGCAAGTAGTTGTGGATTTGATTCATTTGCTTCCATTTGTGCATTGCTTCAGTAGTATCTTAGGAAGATAGAGGAATATAAAAAAGCTGATAGTAGGTAGCTTTGGCCTCACTCCTCCCTTCAGGGACCATGGTTTGAGGAAGGAACTCCTATGCAGCCCCAAAAATATAGAATTCTGATTTCTCATGGAATTTAGGGTTCTACTACTTAGGCCAACATTTTATCAGTTTTCAAGAATAGGATTCAATTGTCATTTCTAATCTCTTTAGCCTTGTGTTATATATCATAGTGTTTCACAATATTTTGCAATTTTTTTTCCCTGCATGAAACAGGAAGCTAGATAATGAAATTTTGTTTTCTTTAGTTGATTAAAAATATTTCTTGTTTGACATGATTCATGGATAAATGTTAGTGACTGATGTAGTGTAGGATTTTCAACAGTGTTGAGAGATTTCATGACCCGCAAACCAATCCTAACCTCATCCATCCATGGTTATCACTTTTTCCACTATGTCCCTCAGCAAATTCATCAGTTCATAAGAACACTTCTCCATGTTTGTTGAGCAAATCCAACCATCTCACAAACTCTGTTTTGAGCTCTGAAGGAGTCCTAACCACTCCCTTGCCTCATTTCCCCCACTATTCATCTTCCTTAAGCCCTACACCACCTTCCAAATCACCCCTATTGCTCTCGTATGGATCCTGTAGGAGCATTAGGGCATCCTGCAGGAGGCATTAGGACATCCTGTAGGACAACCTGTAGTGGCTTGTTTTGAGGTCGAATTGTGGAAAAGGCATATAGGAAGATAAGAGAAGACCCATACTTGCCTCCCAAGCCATTTTAACATTCACCATCATCCCTAATCCACCTGCCACATCACCAAGAGGATTTAGCATTCACATTTTTCACACAAAAAAAGACAAAAAGGAAAAAGAGTTGTTGTGTTCATTTACATGAACAGTAGTAGAATATTTGGATGTTTCAAATTACATGCCTACGACAGTAGGATTACACACATGTTAACTTAGCATTCTTTTGAAGCAAAGCCTCTTAGCAGTTATTTAGATGAATAGTGTGTTTAAGCATTTGATCTTAGTTTTTCCTTACTGTAGTAGGCAAGATTTAATTTTGTGTAAATTTCCCTTTTTCTCATTGGTAATCAATCTTCTTCTGAATCAATAGAAGACTGATTTGAGAAACAATAGTGGTCTATCGCCAACTTAGCAGTGACAAACAATAGACCCATCGCAACTGCTTGTGTATACAACACTGTCACCTCCAAGTTTGTACAAACCCCGAGTTGTTAAAGTAAAGTTGGTACCCCAGGAGGTGCAACATTCTTGCTCCAATACTAGTGCTCATCACAACACTATAATGTTCATGTTAATATAATCCCAACTTTTTTCCTTCTCCTTAACTTCAGAGGATTCGAACTAGAGAGCTTTGATAGGAATATGCATGATCCTCATTCCAATTTGTGTTTCAATCAGTCTCTGCGAGGGAAGTAGTTAGCCTATCTATGCTACTAGTCTAGATGCCTCTACCAAGATTTTTAGTTCTATTATACTTTTCTACACTCCTGTGATAAGTTCGTTGTAGCGATCTTCTACTCTTGTGTGGCCTCATAAACCTTTTCTCCTATTTGATCCAAATCATCCTTTTATAAGGTCGGTGGTGTAATTTTCTTCAACATGTCTACCTTATGCTCTTCCTACTTTTAGTGGTAGCTTCGCACTGGTTCTTTCTCTTCTCTGTGACAGTTTTCTCTATTTATGCCTTTTATTTCTCCTTATCTTTATCATTTCCTCCTTGAGGTTCCTCCTCATGTTCTTTTCCATGTTTCTCTTCTTCACAATGTTCTTCTTCTTCTTCCTCTTCCTCTTACTCTACATATGCTTCCTTGTCTTTCCCGCTGCCTTCACCATGGTGTGAAGTGTCCAGCTCTTCTTTTGTGTCTCCGTTCCTTACCTCCTCTAGTAGAGTCATCTAATTTGTAGGCCATGCCTGTACTACTTCAACCAAATCATCCTCCTTGACCATGTATGGCAATTGCTTCTTCTTTTCTTTATGCGCTTGTGTATATAAATTATGAAAATCTGCCTTGAAATTCACCCTAGGGTTGTACTGCTTATGCAAACTTGGAGAGAGGCATGGATATTAGTTTACCAGCATATGTAGGTTCATCTGATATAATATGAAAAATATCATGTTTTCCTTAGCGTGTGATGGCTTAGTGGTATGCCATAGTGGAGCATACCTCGCAGCCTCACATATATCTTCTTCTATCATAGGAAACTGCATATCCTCCTATTCCTTCCATGTCAACATAGAAATGATAAAAAATAACCAAGCATAATGGAATGATTTACATTTTTCTTTGACCTTGTGGAAATCATCCAAGAACTCCTTACATAAATACATAACCTAGTTATACTTGACCCCATTTGCACACTGTGAGGCGATAGCCACCATCAATGCAAGCACTTCATTTGCTCGACATTTTCTCATGATTTGTTGGTTGGAATGTGTGCAACAAACCTAACTACTTGGTCACTGATTTAATTAATGTCATAGCCCATGTTTCCTTTGACCAGCCCATAGTTATGCTTCATGATTTCTACCAAGGCGCGGTCCTGGTCCTTCTCGACGAACTCCTCTGCGGGGTTCCTCCCTTGGTATGGTAATTTAACAATCCTCCAGATCAACATTTGATTTATTGGAATCTTGTTTCCCATCCACAGGTATCCATCATGTATCAACACCAATATTTTTCGAACACAGGCTATGTTAGTTGTGCCTCTGCCGAAGTGTGGCACATTTAACATATTGAGCAGCCCCAACCGGGCTAATCCATTTTCCCATTGTTGTGGTTCTAACCTCATCACGCCGTTGTCTGGGTAGTGAACTTACTTCAAGTACCAGTCTGACATGAACTGTGGGTACTTCGTTCAGTCATTAAAGTCGTTATCTGTAAACCTTAGCTACAGAATTTTTCCTAACAGCTATCCTTCCAATGGCACCTCCTCCAGAAATAATAGTGTAAATGTTCCATATTTTTCATCTTTGGAATCCTTCACGGGTTTGGCGTTTGGCTTTCTCAGTGGAATATATGAGGGAAAGGTGAGATGAACATTACACCACCTTGCTCTGCTTGAACATCCTCCATTTCTTCTTCGAGATTGACCTCCCCCAGTTTCTTTTGAGGTTTTATAGGTTTGGAAGGCTTCTTGTCCTGCTTCTTCTTTTTTCTTACTTCCTTAGGTTGCCTTTGTCTTTGTGATGTTTGTGGCTTCTATGACGGCGGTGCTGCTACTGAAGGTGTTGTTGTTATGGGGTGTGTGACTAGTGATTCTACTAATGCATCAGTTGTTGTTGTGATGATTTCTTCCATAAATCTTGGTAAACCCCTCTCATTAAATACTCGGATGAATTCTTCAGTCGATAGGATATTCATGCAAGAAATATTTGCAACAACGTCGCACTATTACTCTCTCAAACTCTCTATTTAGCAAAGTTCTTAATTCTATGTGGGATTGGCTATTTATAACATTTTCGACCTTCGAACCTCCTCATTAGATATGATTTTGTCCTGATTCTATTCAGATTGTGTCATTAAATGTGTATCTATCATTAAATTCTGCCAATTGTTGCATTAAATGTGACTTTACGCGTGCCTTTCCCCTTTTAACGGTCATATTTCTACTTTTCCGATGAACTTCGACACGTCGCATGTTATAGTGCACTTCTATTTTACGTTGTGTTCTTCCTACTAACTTCGACATGTTTCTTCTTGTCACGAAGTATTTTGTTCGTCGAAGCTCTCTATCTACAACGTAGTTTATAGTCCAGTGTTCATTTTCAACTGCATGTGACACTAAGACTTTCCTCTTTTCTTCTTTAGTGAAAAGTTGTAGGGACAGATTTGTCCTTGTACAACTTCAATCTACTTCCATTTAGTTTTCCAACATAGTTATAGATGAAACGGGAAGTCTTACCTCAAAATGGGTACTCGAGCCCAAAAACCCAAAAAAACATGGAAAAACAACCCAAAAATGAAAATTGTTTATTCCAAAACAATGTTTTTTTTTTTTAGGGTAAATTTTCAACACTTTTTTTAAATGGAAGTAAAAACCATTTTTTTTTAAATGGATGAAAAAAATCCTTAAAAAAATTTGTTTATTCTGGAATAACAAAAAAAAGGGTTACAATTTTGACATTTTTTAGCAATGGAGTTAAAGAGAAAATATCTGAACTTTGAAAAACTGTAAAATTCCAACAACTCTCGGACATGATGTTAAAGATAAAATATCATGTCTCGAATCCTGATAATTCCAACTATTTCCATCCATGTTGTTAAAGATAAAATATCTTGACTCTAAAAAACCTTGAAATTGTAATTGTTTTCGACCATAGCATTAAAGATAAAATATCATGACTTAGAAAAACATTAAAATCTTGACAATTTTTCAACCATGCAATTAAAACCAAAGATTATAACTACAAAAAAATCTAAAGTTTTCAAAATATTTCAAGCATGACATTATGGAAAAAATTTATGACTAAAAAAACTTTAAAAATGAACACCTGAAAAAAAGAGTTATTATACGAAGAGTAATTTTTTTTAAATGTTAAATGTATAGTGATTTTAAAATCTTAACCTAAGACAACTTAAGACATTGCAAAAAAAAAAAAAATCAATTATCAA
>APFE030737030.1:19998-58446 GCA_000404065.3 Pinus taeda
ACTTTAAAAAAATGTTTTTAAATTTTCATTTTCTAGATTAATTTGTTTTTCTTTAAATTTTTCATTTTTTAATTTATTTATTGTTGTTTTCCGTTTTTTATTTTATTTTTTTTTTCCACGAGTTAATTTTGGTTTTTTTTAACATTTTTATAAGTTTTTTTTCATGTTTTTTTTTTTTAGTAACACGAAAATCACCAACACACACACATATATATATATATCCACATTTAATCCATTAGAAAATTTAAAGTGTAAAAACTAAGCCCTCTAAACAAAAAGGGTTGATGCTCATCAACACTTTTCAAAATCAACATGAAAATCACTAACAAAAAAAATTGTTCACACTTAATACATAAAAAAATTTAAAGTGTAAAAAATAAGCCCTCTAAAGAAATGCATCGACGTTGCATCAACACTTTTCAAAATCAACATGAAAATCACTAACATTTAAAAAAATGTGTTTATGTGGCATCAACACTTTTCAAAATTATCATGAAAATCACTAACATTTAAAAAATGTGTTGATGCTGCATCTACACTTTCCAAAATCAGCATGAAAATCACTAACATCGAAAAAAAATGTTCATACTTGATACATAAGAAAATTTAAAGTGCCAAAAATATGCTTTAAAAAAAATGTACTCTGGCATCACCACTTTTCAAAATCGGGTGATTTTTTGCTACCTCAAAAAAACGGGTATCAGTTCACTTTCTCGTTTGATTAGTAACTATGTTTTCCCTGCATTAGTTCTTCATTTAACTTCTCTAGTTATACCGTGCCTCCATCAATAACATGCTTAATAACATATGGACCTAACCAATGTGTTTTGAACTTCCCTAGAAACTTTTGAAACTTACTGTCACAGAGAAGAACAAGATCTCCTATCTGAAACTTCTTTTGCTTGATGTGCCTATCATGCCAAGCCTTTTCTCTTGCTTTTTCAATCATAGTATCTGCAAAATCCTTATTCCAAATGTTGTTTCTATCCATCGCTCTGGCTACAGTGTTTAACTCTGCAATACCCTTCTTAACATTTGTCAAGAATGCTCTGTAGCAATTATCAATCTTGTTCCATGTCTCTGTTGTTACTTCTTGGACTTTGTCTCCAATTTCATTGACGTCCCCATCAGTAAGGACAAGTGGTATTGTGCCCTTAGATTTTTCTGTCTTCTGCTTCTTCCTTGCGCTCGTCGTAGTCGTTGTAGGTATCCTCTTCTTGATGATGAACGGTGGTTCCTCTATTACCTCTACATCACTGAGAGGGTCCTGAGTACCCTGTTCCTACTCTTGCTCCGTCTCTTCTGTGTCTTTTCCTTTGTCCTTTCCACTTGGACCCGTATGCTATGAGGTGTCCTTCTCTACTTCCATGTCTTTTATGGTTGGATTCATCCACTCTACTGACCAATGTTGTATTGTCCCAAGAAGGTCATCTTCAGCGACCAAGTATGGCAAAGGATGCCATGTCTCCATCAAATCCTTCCAAGCCCTTACATATATCCTGTGAAAGTCTGCCTTAATCTCTGCTATATTGCTATACTGATCATACAAACTTGGTGATAGCTTGGGATGTTGGTTCACAACCATGTGCAAGTCTATTTGCAATAGTACAAAGAAGATCATGGTCTCTTCTACGCGTGATGGCTCCTTGGTATGCCAAAGTGAGGCATACCGCATAGCTTTACATACATCTACTTCGACTAGAGGAAACTATGAATCCTTTGGCTCCTTCCATGCTAACGGTGCAATGATCAATATCAACCACACAGTGAAATGTCTTACCCTCTTCATGTGCTTCTCGACATTCCTCCAAAAATTCCTTACATAAACATCTAGCCCCGATGAACAGAACCCTGATGTTGCACTATGTGGCTAAGGAAACCATGGTCGCAGGGACTTTGTTTGCTCTACACTTCCTCATTATCTTTCTGGTTAAGATGTGTGCAGTGAACCACACCCCTTGGTCACTGGTGGAGTTAATATCATAGCCTCGTGACTCTTTTATTATCCCAAACTTGTCCTTCATGGTTTGTGTTACTGCCTTGTCTTAGTTTTTGCTGACGAACTCTTCGGCGGGGTCCTTTCCTTGGTAGGTCAATCTCATAATCCTTCGTATCAACATTTCATCAATTGAAGTCCTCTTCCCCAGCAAGAGGCATCTGTCATACACTATTTGCAGTAACTTTCGAACATAGACTATGTTAGTCATGCTTCTACCAAAGTGTGGCACGTTTAACGTGTTTAGCAAGCCTAATCTCTCCAATCCCTGAGCCCACTGGTGTGGCTCCAACCTTGTAACTCTACTCTCTGGATAGTATACCAGTTGTAGGTACCTGCTTGGCTCAAACTACGAATACTTACTTCAGTCATTGAAGTCCTAATCCTCCATCTTCAGTTGTGGAATCTTTCCTAGTAATTCTCCTTCAAATGGCACTTTGTCTGGTAGCAGTGGTGTGAAAGTGTCGAATTTCACGTCTTTTGGATCTTTAATCAACTTGGCACCTTGCTTCCTTGGTGGAAAATATGGTGGCAGCATAGAGGGAATTTTTTCGCCCTCTGTCTCCGTCTACTGCATCTTGGCTTCCTCCTCACTACCATGAATTTGTTATGGTTCTTTATGCTGCACTGGTTTCTTCGCCTTCTACACAGGTTTCTTATCCTACTTGTTCTTTGTTCGCTACTCTTATATTACCTTCTTTCTTGGGGATGTCACTATCTCTACTCCAGAGGCTTCAACTGGTCTCTTTTCTTGTCTTCTTTGTGGTTGTTCTTCTGTGGCTACTTGTTTTCATGGCGACCTCATGCACTTTGGGGAAACAAGTACACTTGATGCTACGAATTTACCATTTTGGGCTTCCATGATGCCCACTAGCCCTTTCTCTACAAACTCTCTAGCAATCTCTTCGAAACTTCTCTCAGACATACAATAGCACACTTGTCTCACACTTGGTCGTAAATTCTCAAACTGAATTCTCCAGATATAAAAGATGGATTTTATAGCGAATTTGAATTCGAAGCCCATGATTATGTAATGTTCCTATACAAGAATTTAAGTGATAAACCAATTTAACAAGCAGTGCAATAGTGGAAAATTAAAAACATTTAGCAAGCACCCATGAAACATTATAATACTAGAAATGTTGAGCCATATATTATGAAATATGAGAGCATGAGTGCAATATATAAATTGATTAGTGCACTTGGGCTTGTCTCAAGGACAAGCTGGATCAAACCCACTGCTCTACTATGCTCTACATTGTTTGAGTAAATTGTTGATATGTTGACTTCGACCTGCTAGAAAGTGCCCAAAAACTATCCAAAAAATTATGCCTCTTTAGCCATAGACTCCTTGGATGAAACCCAAAAAAACCCAGAAGGTAATTTCTCTCATTTTGAATTTGGATTTTTGACCTCTTGTGAGCTACTCTCGAGCTACATCTACTAACTTTCGGCCTGCTGGAAAGTGCCCAAAAAATTCCACCCTTTTAGCCTTAGACTCCTTGGACAAATCCCAGAAAAACCCATAAGGGAATTTCTCTGATTTTGACTTTGGAATTTTGGCCTCTTGGGTGGCTAAATCAACCTCCGTGCATTTCTCGTTACCCATAAAACACACAGCCCCTTTCTCTGCATTGTTGGATGAGTTGTGAATTTCTATTGGAAACTCCTACAATCTTTGTGGAGCACCCTACCTAGGGCGAGCATGGATGGTCCCCTGAAGTAGAGGTTGAATCTTCCATGTGGAAGACTCATGGCTAAACAGTAGGTAGACTCGCTAAGCAACAGAGCATACAAGAGTGAGTTTGTTTGTCAAATATTCAAAATGAAAACAAAATGAGATTTGATCTCTCTTTATAACTCCTTGGGCCCCTTAGCCTCATGTGGGACCATCTATCCACCCATTCGATTTTCCTATGTGGTGGGCCCTCACATTCCACTAGAAGCTAAATAAAGTTGATATGGACCCTAAGTCCCTAAGTCGAATGTGCGGGGCCCTCTTCCTTAGTCAAAAATGTGCAAAATTGTGTAGCAACACCCTATTACTAATGTGTTTGAGAAGGGACATGACAGATTAGCTTAGATATTGCTCATCCAATGCAGATATGGCACTAGATCCAACTAGTCGTGCTTCGTAAATGTGTTTTTGTCGCGCCTCTTAACGGAAACTTTCTTTTAACAATAGCTTTTTCCTTCCAATGATCATATTTCAGGTGAACTTTGATGAACCTTCCCTTGTGGAGAAATAATCCTTCCTTCGTCGCAATTCTTTCGGACTTTGACATACTCTTGAATATCGCACAATAATCTTCCTTTGGTGAAGTTCCCTTCTGCAAAGTAGTTTATAGTCCAGTGCCCACTTTCAACTGCAACTGGCACTAAGACTCTTCTCATTTTTTCCTTTAGTGCGAAGCTCCAAGGACAAAGTTGTCTCTGTATATTTTCAATCTGCTACCATTCACTCGTCCTAGAATCAGCTGACCATTTACCTTCGCGAGCTGAATTGCACCAACATCAGAGATGTGCTTGATGATATAAGGTCATAACCAATGTGTTTTAATTTTTTCTTGGAACTTTGTGAATTTTCTATCATATAAAATTACAAGATATCCTTCCATAATGTCTTCTTCTTGATGTGCCTTTCATGCCAAGCTTTCTCCCTTGTGTTTTGCACTTGCTGATGAAAACCTTTTATAAACATGTCTTCTTCTAGAGCAAGTAATTGTGTCATCCTTTATTCCATTATATCAGAGTCTTCCATGTTTGTGAAGGCTGAAATTCTTAAACTTGCCACAATGTACTCCATAGGCATGATTGCTTCTTTTCCATATACCAACCTAGAGGTTGTATGTCCTATCAGTTTCTTGCATGTTGTCCTATATGCCCACATAATCGTTGGAATCCTTGGATCCCAGCCATTTCTATTTACATTGCACGCTTTTTTGAGTGCATTCTCCATAATCTTATTAAATGCTTCCACAGTTCCATTTTCTTGAGGATGATAAGGAGTGCTCTTCTTGTGGTAAAATTGAAATTCCTCAGTTTATGTTTCAATGGTTTAATTCAAAAAATGTGATCCTTGATCACTCATCAATATTTTTGGACACCCAAATCTGGACAAAATATACTCAAATTGAACTTTGTAGTAGTTTTTGTGCTACAATCCTTTAGAGGCTATGATTTGGTCCACCTAGTCAAATAATCAGTCGCAGTGATTATATACCTTGTACTAGTCTTTTTCCTTGGTGGATTGATCAATCCCATAAAATCAATATCCCATTTGTCAAAAGCTTTCAATGTTACTTGTGGTATTAGTGGCATTTCATCTCTTCTTGAAGGTTTTCCTATTCTTTGGAGGATATCACAAGCTCGCCAGTATTCCTTTGCATCTTTGTGCAATGTAGGCCACCATAGTCTTGCTCTTAAAATTTTCTACACAGTAGATTTTCTTGAATAATGTCCACTAGTTGTGCCACTGTGAGCTTCTGTCAAAATTATCTCTTTCATGCTCAAGAACATACCTACGCAGTATTTCATCTGGTCCCAATTTATAAAAATGCACTGCTATTAGTGAAAAATATGTTGACTTAACCACCATCCCTTTCTTCTGTTGCATAGTGTATTCTGAAGGGGCCATTCCTGTGGTTAAGAACTAAATAATATCAGCAAAATGTTCATCTCCTACTTTGATAGAAAAAAGATGCACATCAAGAAGATTATCGTCTATATTTGTTGCTTCTTCTCTTATTTCTATGCTCAACAAATGATCAAGTCTGGCATTTAGTCTTCCTGGCTTAACAATAACTTCAAATTCATACTCCTGAAATAGTAATAGCCACCTACAATTTTTTCCTCCTAAAATAGGCTTATTGACTAGATACTTTAGTGCAAATTGATCTGTGAACATCTTAAAGTGTGCTCCCATCAAATAATGTCTAAATTTCTGCAATGCATATACCATAGCTAAACCTTCCCTTTCTATAGTTGTACAGTTCTTCTTTGCTTTAGATAGTTTCCTACTTGCAAAAGCTATGGGGTGATCTATTTCTCTTGCACCAAGTTGTTCCAATGCCACTCCTAAAGCTATGTATGAAGCATCCACATGAACATGAAATTCCTTATTCCATTCTAGAAAAAACAAGATAGGAGCAGTTACCATCTTTTCTTTTAGTGTGTTGAGCCTCTTTTGACACTTTTCATTCCATAGAAATGTTACATCTTTCTTCAGCAGTTTTTCCATAGGAAAAGTGATATGTGCATATCCTTTGATAAACTTTTTTTAATATCATATATGTCCCATTGTGGTGTGAAGTTGTCTCACAGTCTTTGGTGGAGGTAAATTCACAATAATAGCAATCTTTGTAGGATCCACCATCAATCCCTTCTTGCAAACAGTATGTCCTAGAAATATACCAAAAGGTACACATAATATACAGTTCTTGATATTCAAAGAAATATGATACTATCTGCATGTATCGAGCATCATTCTTAAGCTTGCAACATGTTTCTTCAATAACCCAAACATTTTCCAATCATCCAAGTATACTTCTAAGAACTTGTGAATATATTCTTTGAAAGCTCCAACCACCACTCTTGAAAATATGGCAGGGGAATTCTTCAATCCAAAAGGCATCATTGTATACTGATATGATCCCCATTCTGTAGTGAATGTAGTCTTATGTTGATCTTCTGGTGCAATTATGATCTAATGGCATCCTAAAAATCCATATGTCAATGAGTAGGCCTTTTGTCCTCCTATATTACCAAACACTTCATCTATAAAGGGTGTAGGGAATGGATCATGCACACATGCATCATTTAATTTCTTTATATCTACACAAATCCCGATTTCTCCTTTAGCGTTCTTTTCCTGGACCACCATAGGACTTACCCACTCTGATTCCTCCACATGTTCAATAATCCCTGTTGCCATCATTTTATCTAATTCGCATTTCACCTTTTCGTTATATTTTGGATTCAATCTACAGGGTCTTTGCTTGATAGGCTTTGCATCAAGCTTCAAAGGAATCTTCATAACTCCCAAGTCTCCTACTATGGATTTCATATCTGAGAACTTAGTAGGAAATAACTCTTGGTATTCATGCAAATGATTTTTCACTTTTCTTATTGTTTATTCATCCCAGTAATCTCCTACTGTTTCAAGCTTTGGCTTGCCTTCTAACCCTTTATTCACATTATTTGTCTTCAATGGCTTTGTTATATCACGAATTTCTAACTCAGGTCCATTCACTTCATGGTAACCTTCAGATTCTGTTATGTCAATATTGCGAGGGTCTTCATCTTCTTCTACAGCAATGTTGTAGCATTCTAGTACATTCTGTAGCTGCGCAACCCAATCAAGCTACCCAAGTGAGTGGAATTTCATTCTCAAAAATATTCTTTTTAACTATCTGAAGAGTTGAATCTATATATGGATGGTCATATTCAAAGCTAAATGTCAATATAAACCCATCAAACATCTATGTCCAACTCATAGTTCCATGTCAAAGTTCTGTTTCCAAATACCAATTTTGAGGAATTGTCTCCAATGTATGGATGAACCCATGCACCTATTCTTCTCATGGAATCTCCTTCCATGTTGTCATGCAAAGCTAGATGTTCTCTCTAGGATCAATTTTACCATCATATTTATCTATCAATTCTATGTCTACCTGACCAAACTTTACCCATATCAACTTTCGACATTCTTTCCAAGTTCCTATATTCTTCTTATGCGTACCCCACCATCTAGCAGGAGCAGATCTTAGGGCTATATCCAGGGCTAATAATCTTTGACATTTTGGTACCCATTCTTCGTATTCTTCAATAAAAGTATTTATATCACCCAAACCATCATAGTAAGGAAAATTACATACCTCAGAGGTTATACAGTGAAGTGAATTAGTCACCCTTGCACATCGTCTTGTAGATACTTCATGTAACTGTTTTTGCCAATTTTCTAATTCTTCTTCTAAATCTGAAGCACAAGAGACGCCATGCTCCCAACTCAACTTTCCATCTGCAGTGGGGTTAATCCATTCTTCTTCTTTGGTTGTCACTTGATAGATGTTATCTATATCAGTTGCATTGTACTCCTATTTAACTAGCTGAGTATACCTTGCTCCTTCTAATGAATCCAAAGTAACTATCACTCTCATATTGTTACTTTAAAACATCATTTTCCTCTTCTCCAAGTTGATTATAGCCATGTTATGAAATTCTCAATCCAATCCAAGAAATGCAATATACGGGTTATTGTCATCAACAATTTCTACTACCTCAAAATTTGTAGTAGTATTCACCCCTTTAATGTCCACTATAATACCTGATAATCTTCCTAGAGTAACAATATTTTGTTGATTCATCATTTTCAATTTAATAGGTGACCGTTGAAACTTCGGTTTACTCATTAGTTCCCATGTTTGTTTCATCAGGACATTAGCTTCAGATCCTAGATCTAAAATAACCTGGTCCATATCATATTCTCCTATTTGTGCACTATGCCTCACTTCATTTCTAGTTCTCTTTTATCTATATGAATTATTTACTTCGCGTGTTTCACTCTGCGGTACTCCCTTAGATGCGCAGGAGTCTATTAATTCTTGCAGTCCTTCTACAACTTTCTAGTTTCATAACAACTTCATGCAATATTGTAGGAAATTTGTTAAAATACCTTGATCCATATCTTATGCCGCAACTGCTATTATGTCACTATTATGCTTATGCTTTGGCTGTGCACTAGATGTCAAAGCTCTTGCATCCATAAAGATTCGCTTTGCCTCCATAAAGACTTATTTTTCCTTGTGAATATTGAACATTAGTCCTTTCTCTATAGTCTTTCTAACCCATGTATCTTCAACTACCTTCTTCCCATCTGCTTTGTCGTTTCCCATCGCAGCTCCACTCCTTGTTACAATATTAATGTGAGGTTTATTTGTCCTTGGTTCCATGGTCATCATCTGGATGTTCTGGGTCAGCTATGGATTCTTATTTTCTTGCATTTTTCGCTATAAGTACCAGACACTTCTATTACATGATCAAATTCTTTGCAATACTTACACATCATGATTCTGACAGTCTCTTGCGAAGTGACCTGCATGGCCATAGTTATCACAAATAATTTGACCTTGACCTTGACCAGCTCCTCCACCTCGACCCCGTCCTACATAGCCACTTTGGCCACCGCATTGTCCACTTCCTTTGTGTCCTTGTTCTTCAGCTTACATTCTATATATATTAGCACCATGATCCATCATCAATTCATAGGCTCGAAAATTATTTTCATCATGCCCCACCAACTTACAGAACTTGTAAAATAAATTATTCGCAGTCTACACATATTTTTATAACAAATAGAAACCTTCAAAGCGTAGTTCACTTCTAGTTCTGCATATCTCACACCATAAACTAGATCTAGCATTCAAAGGATTAGGTACTCCACTAGCTATGTAATTTCTAAAAATAGGACATTTCTCATTAGAGTGACCTTTTTATTTGCATTTTGTACACCACACTTCTTCGCGAACTTCTTTACTCTTCTTCATATCCTGTAATTGTCGAGTCAAATTCGCCAATTGACTCTGTATCTCTTGCATACTCGCATTTGCATCACCTATCAGTGAAGCTTCTAACTTCATTGCCAACTCCAAAGCTTTGGCTTGAGTCTCTATTTTCTATTGTATCAAATGTAATTTGATGTGTGGCAGCAGCATAGTTATAAACCATTCCTTGTGTTTCTACAAAGCTATATCGAAGCTCACCTAATCCAACAATACCTTGAACCTTTTATCAAATTCCCATACTAACTCAATCGACCTTTGTTTGATTTCCTTTAGTTTTGTGATGCACTAGGGCTCGGATTTTCATTTCTTGAATTCTTTTACCAATGTCGATTTAATGTACGTGTAATACCTGATCTGGTTTCTCCAATATTTCATATACCAATTTAATTCTCGACCTCTGAATGTTATGGCAAGTTGCACCTTTTTAACAATTCATCATGGACCTACGTCACGGTCCATACTGGTTCGCATAAGAACCAAAACTGCTCTGGACCCTCTAATCCAATTTCTTTAAAGATCGATAACTTAATATCATCGATGATCATTCTTCTCGAGGGGGAAGGGGATGGGGAGGGGAGGGGGAGGGGATTCGTAAGGGGAGGGTGAGGGGGTAGGGGGGGAGGGGAATGCCAAAATTTGTCTGATTCTAGCTAGATTCAGGCTTCGGTGCACTTTCAAGGTGAAAGGGTGATTATTGCAGAGTTCCTTCAAGATTGTCAGGGGGGTTTCCTTCACCTTTGGATTCACTCAGCAAAGGGCTATAGTCAGTCTCTATGAAAATATTTGGCTCTTGGCCACAAGATCCCTTCTTAGTGTCTACTCTATACCTTTTTCCACTTCATCTTGTTCAAGTCTCTTCTTCAGATCTTTTTCCAAACATAATATACTAATCTAACTGCATTTGAAGAATTCCCTATTCACACAAAAGCATTTTAATCGATAATTTCAAATATCTCAAGTACTTACCTTGCGGTCCCTTGAAAAAATTGTGTTCATCTTCATTGTATGACATAGTTGAATCTACCATGAAATCAGTAATAAATCCTCTTAAATTATGTCAACCCAAAAATCAATAGCTCTTGAAATTTGGTTATGAATGTTCTTTAGTTGTTGTATCAATTATGGAGTCCAATGCTTAGGTTCGTCTCCTTTAAAACAATTATTTATATTTTTCAATCTTGAAATCCACTCGTACAGCTCCACAGGAAACAAACCAAAGAAAATTTTGTATTCATCTTCAAAAATATAATGCTATAACCACCTTTTAGATGACATCTTAGAGTTTATGTTCTCTGATCTATAAATTCTCATTCCTTATTTTATACCCACTATTGAAGTTCCTTCTTATATTGATCTGATAATGAGATATAAGACAATAATAAGGTATTTTAGACTTATGTGCATGGATTAGTCTATGTCATTTTATGCAATGGATCGATAAGATTGTGAAATTCACAAACAATGAAGTAGTAAACAAAACATAATAGGCAACACATAACACAACAAATTTAATGAGTACACCTAATACTCCTGGGCTACATCTCTTGGTCCAGCCTTCAGTGGTGGCCTCTCTATTATGTCTTCAAGTGAAGTTCTTTTTACAACAGTGAGGTCTATTTGAGCCTCACACACAACAGAATACAATAACAAGAGCTTTACTTGACCCTCTCAAGTTCTCTATGAGTACATAGACTCCCTCAATGCTCTGTCTCTGTGCTAACTCTGTCTCAGCATTTGCTTGCAATACTGCCTCCTCCTGTTGCACTCTCTGTCTGTGGCTTTATAGCCAAAAATGCGTTGCCTGTTCATTTAAGGTTCCTGTCTCTCGGTCCCCCTGGCCTCTATCCACATCGAATCCCTCTCTCAGCATGATACAATCATTTCTTAACACATAGAGAGGAGGTGGCCACCCATTTTGTAATGCAAGAGTGCCTTGGGCCTCTGCAACTCCTAAAACGACCATTTTTTGTTTTCATAGTGAAAATGTGTTTAACGGAGAAGGTTCGTAAAACCTCAATGTATCGGAATTCAAAAGTCCTTAAATCCTCCATATTCTTCTATCAGGTCCGCTTATAAGTCGCCATCGCACATCGCAATGGCCCTGCTCCAAAGTCCCCTTTGTATTTTTGAAATATGTTAAAATCATGAAAATAACGTAAGAAATGGCTTATGGCGGATCTCAAATTTTATGAAACATTACCGATAAATCCATCGAGTCTAGTTTATTGGGTCGCACGTTATGGTTGCTCCGATTGCAATATCGCAATTTCTCATCATAATAACCGTCGGGCCGTTGTAAGCACTCCTCTAATAGCGATCCTGCTATTTAATATGGGTCGTTGATCTACGCACTTGATCGATGGTCCATATTAACTCTGTCAATCATCGTCACCATATATGTGTTAAGCAACAATATCATTGTTCACCATCGCAATTCTTAAGTAGATCCCTTCGATCTCTGCTGAAGGTTACTATCGATTGCGATTTTCAATCCGATCTAGACCATTGATCGGCCAGATCAAACGGCTACTATGTATTATTGGTTCCACCTCCGTTACTCTATTTTTTTCATTAATTTCATGGGGTTTTTCCTCCCAATAGTGTATTAAAAGGCTTCCTTATGCGATTTTTTCTTTGTTTTTGGCATGATTTTCGGAGTTTTGAAGACACAGAGAGTGTTACTTGGATCCATTCGAATCACACCTTCCCACTAAAAAGGCTTTTGGACCACTAAAAGTTGGTTTTCAAGCATTGTTTAAGTGAGGATACAACTACCTCACTTGCCCAATCTCTATCCATTTTGCACTGCTGGGTTTTGAACCTTTGAGTCCAATTCTAAGGTACTCCATGTCCCCTCTACGAGGTGTCCTCACCTTCCTATCCAGAACTGTATCTTCATATAGCTCATTGAGATATTCATGGAATAGATCATCAATGGAAGGCAATTGACTTTTCTCTTCAAGATCTTCAATTAATGAAGGTTCAAACAGTCTTAAATTTTCTGTATTTACTACCGAATATATGTGCATGTATGCTTGCAGATCAAGATGGAAAGCATTCTCACCAATTTTCTCAAGTACCTTAAAAGGCTCATACCTTATTAGCTTTAGCATCTTCCCTTCACCTTGCATTCTGTCCTTGCTGATATACAACCGGACTTGATCGCCAACTTGGAAGTTATGCTCCACCCAGTGTTTATCATGCCTTGCCTTGTATTTGGATTGGATCTTTTCCAGCTATTCCTGCACTACCTAGTGAATTTCTTGGATCTGTTCAATGAATCTAGTTGCTTTGTCCACATCACTGTGTCAAGCAACTGCTATGTCTTTTTCAAAGACAAAATCCAAGGGATACCTTGGTATGAAACCAAAACAGGTCTCAAAAGGAGATCTCTGTGTAGAAGAATGTTTAGCATGGTTGTAAGCATGTTGCACATAACATAAGTGTTCATCCCAAAGCTTGGGATGCTTGCTACAATAACCCTTGAGCAACTAGATTACTGTCCTGTTGACTACCTCTGTTTGGCCATCTCTCTATGGATGAAAGGTTGTGCTTTTCTTCATTCTGGTGTCCATTAATTCCCACAAAGTTGACCAAAAATTCCCAACAAATCCGGAGTCTTGATCAAATACTATGGAAGTGGGTAACCCAAAATGCACCCAGACATGCTGAAAGAACAATTTCGTTGTTTGTTCAACTGTAATCTGGTTATTACAAGGTATTAAAATTCACATTGTGCTAAACCTATCCACAATAACATATAAGTAGTCATGTCCCTTTCTATATTTTGGCAATCCCCCAACAAAGTCCATGGAAACACTTTCCCAAGGATGGGAAGGAACTGGTAGTGGGGTGTACAAGCCTAGTTTTCTGTTGTTGGGCTTGCTTTTAGCACACATGGTATACCCTCTTACATATCTAAAAACTATTTCATGCATTTTTGGCCAATAGCAGTATCTTTGCAGCTATGAAACTGTTTTACTTACACCAAAATGACCTGATATCAGGGAAGTATGCGCCTCCCTAATTATGTTAATTCTCTCTGTTTGTGGAATGCATAGATTTCCCAAATGATACAAGAGATGATCCTTAACATAGTAATCCAATTCTTCTACCTTTTTTCCATTACTTAAAGCTACATATACATCTTTAAAATCTATATCTTGAGCATATTGTTCGATGTAGCTTTCATGCATTACTAAGTTATGCTTAAGTATAGCAGATGCATTTATTATTGGTTTGGACAACATATCTGCTACTTTATTGTGTATGCCCTTTTTATATCTGAACACTAAGTGAAACTGCTATTGGAAACCCATCCACCTATAGTGTCTTGATTGCTACAATTTAGTTTGTGAGTGCAAGAAATGAAGTGGCTGATGATCAGTATGTTTTATTGTTTCTTTGCCCATTAAGTAATGTTTCCACTTCTTCACACTATGAACTAATGCATACAATTCTTTATCATATGTAGTATAATTGACTACTGCAAAATTAAAAGTCTCAGAATGATAGCATATGGGTTTACCATGTTGTATCAACACTTCTCCCATGGCATAATCATTGGCATTTGTTTCAATCTCAAATGGTTGTTAAAGATTTGGCAATGCTAGTACTGGTGCAGTACTAATTTTTTCTTTCAAGGTGTCGAAGGCTTTCTGTTGTTTGCCTCCCCACTGAAACACCTTCTTCAATCCTGTCAAAGCATGTAAGGGAGATGCAATTAAGGAAAAGTTAGCAATAAACTTTCTCCAATATTTTTTTGCCCCTATGAAGCTTCTAACTTTTGTAGCAAACTTGGGTTTAGGCCAGTTTACAATGACTGCAACCTTAGAGGCATCTATCTTCAGTTCACCACCCCTTACAATATGACCCAAATAATTCAAAGATGTTTTACCAAACTCACACTTTGATAATTTAACATAAAGATTTTCTTTTTTCAAAACATCTAGAGCCCGCTTTACATGCTTCAAATGTTCTTCCCATGTTTTACTGAATACAAGAATGTAATTTGTATATACAATTATAAAATCATCAATAAAATGCCTGAGTACATCATTTATAACCCTCATGAAAGTGGCAGGAGCATTAGTTAAGCCAAAAGGCATAAGTAGCCATTCATATAGCCCTTGCTTTGTTTTCAAAGCAGTCTTCCATGCATCTTGCTCTGCTACTCTGGCCTGATGGTAACCACTAAGTAGGTCCAACTTGGAAAAGTAAATAGCCTCCTTCAGTTGATCCAATAGATCATCAATGCGAGGAAGGGGATAATGATTCTTGATCGTTATTTTATTCAGTGCTCGGTAATCAATGCACATCCTCCATGAACCATCTTTCTTCCTCACCAACACGATTGGAGATCTGCATGGTGATGTGCTTGGTCTTATGAACCCTTTCTCAAGCAACTCCTGTACCTACTTCTTGATTTATGAATTCTCTAAAGCGGATAACCTGTACATTCCAATGTTAGGCAATGGAGCATCTTGCTGCAAATTAATATCATGTACAATTTCCCTTTTTGGTGGCAGAGCTTTAGGTTTTTGAAATAAGATATCATATTCTCAAACAACTCTTTCTAAATCAGCTTTTTGTTTAGCATCACAACTGTCAAATACATTGGTTTTTTCAGGTTACTTTTCCTTTACAACCATCAGTAAGAATTGTTTGCATGAATTTACAATCCTTTTCATCTTCCCTAAGTTTATGAGAGTATAATTATTTTTTATTTTGTGAGCTCTTACAGTATATTCTATTCCATCTTTAACAAGTTGATACTTAGTTTCAGCTCTATAGAAAATGGCTTTTCTATCATACAAGTAAGGACTTCCTAAAACAATCCCACATATATCCAAGGGAATTACATCTAACTCAACCTGATCTACAAATGTTGAACCAATGGCAAACCTAAGTTTACATTGTCTAGTCACTTGTGGCTTTGCTTTATCACATAACCAACCCAATGGATATGGCTTCTTGTGAGGTGTGGTTAGTAATCCCAGCTTCTTTACAATTGCTTCAAAAATTAAGTTTACTTATGAGACACTATCAAACAAAGTATCAATCTTTTGATGCTTGGAAATAACTCTAATATGAAAAAGCTCATGCCTTCTTCTCTCATTTTCTTCACTATCAATAGTTTGGGTAGAATTACTAGTAGATACTTCAGAATTTTTAACTTGTATACATGTGGTTGTGATGGTTGTTTCATCACCTAAGTCTGACCCCAAATCTCATTAAACAGCAATAGCAACCTTTTTCTTCTTTCCATTGAACTTCTTGGGTTTCAACTCTAGATGCAAAGACCAACAATGTTCATCATCATGTCCATCCTTCTTGTATTGAGTGCATGAAGGTTTGGCCTTTTGTACATCATTTTCCTTCCTCTCTTTCCATTTTTGCTTCCCATTTTCCTTGTTCTTTCTTTCAGTGGGTGTTGATGATCTCCCAATCTCTGGGTTCACATTCTTGCCTCTAGCCTCTAGATGGGTAGCCTGAACAGATACCTCATCTATGCTAGTAGGGTTAAACATGAGAATGGTGTGCCTCAAATAACTATATTGACCACCTATCTACTTTAGCAAAGTTTCAAGTGAGTCTAAAGAAAAGCCCAGAATCAAAGCACTTTTTCTAAATTCTTAGGTGTATCTTTGTACACTCTACCCTTTTAATTGACGAAGAGTTTTCCAACTCATCATAGCTTGCTACATATAAGCTAGTGGATAGAATTGTTTTTTAATTGCAGAAACAATTCACTCCAAACAGAAAGAATTTTACCATGCTTCTTCAAGTTAGCTTGTGTCCTGCCTTCCCACCATACCAAGGAAGTTCCTCCAAGGTGTAGGCTAGCTAGCTAAATCTTACTCCTATCTGAATCAATGCTCTGCACCATACAATACACATCAATCTATCTAATCCAGTTATCTAGCTTCTCTGCATTTAACTCTCCATCATATATTGGCAAATCAAATTTAACATCTAATTTAATCAAAGATGTATTATTCTTTGTATTTCCAGGGCTATCAGGAGGTGTGTATAGAGCAGCCTCTTTTCCTTTCCCTTTGCCTTCAGAATGGCCATGTATAAGAGATTCTTCTATTCCTTTGTATTGTTTGGAAGTTAAAGAATCTTCACTTTGACCTTTCTTAAATTCTCTATACATTTCTTATACCATGGCTCTCATGGTCATGAAACTGTCCATGAACTGAGAGTCTAATTCCAAGGGAATTTTTTCTGTCATTTTCCTCTTAGGATAGACTCTACCAATTTCTGGGTTAGTTTCAACCAGCTCTCCTTCTCCTAATTTAAGATTTGACCTAGTTAGCATTCACAAATAGTCCAACACAAGCTTGTCTAACCTTAGCAACCTAAATTTTTGATACCACTTGATCCGATAATGAGATCTAAGACAATAATAAGGTATTACAGACTTATGTGCATGGATTAGTCTATGTCATTTTGTGCAATGGATCGATAAGATTGTGAAATACACAGACAATGAAGTAGTAAACAAAACATAATAGGAAACACATAACATAGCAAATTTAATGAGGAGTTCACCCAATACTCCTGGGCTACATCTACTGGTCTAGCCTTCAATGGTGGCCTCTCTATTATGTCTTCAAGCAGAGTTCTTTTTACAAAAGTGAGCTCTATTTGAACCTCACACACAACATAATACAATAACAAGATCTTTACTTAACCCTCTCAAGTTCTCTATGAGTACACAGACTCCCTCAATGCTCTCTGTCTCTATGTTAACTCTGTCTCGGCATTTGCCTGCAATACTGCCTTTTCCTTCTGCGCTCTCCGTCTGTGGCTTTATAGTCAAAACTGTGTTGCCTGTTCATTTCAAGTTCCTATCTCTCGGTCTCCCTGGCCTCTATCTATTTTGAATCCCTCTCTCGGCATGATACAATCATTACTTAACACATAGAGAAGAGGTGGCCACCCATTCTGTAACACAAGAGTGCCTCGGGCCTCTACAACTCCTGAAACAATCACGCTTTATTTTCACTGTGAAAATGTGTTTCAACAGAGAAATTCCACCAAAACTCAATGTATCGGACTTCAAAAATCCTAAATCCTCCCCATTCTTCTATTGGGTCCACTTATAAGTCACCATCGCATGTCGCAATGACCCTGCTCCAAAGTCCCCTTTGTATTTTTGAAATACGTTAAAATCATGAAAATAACGTAAGAAATGGCTTATGTCGGATCTCAAATTTTATGAAACATTACCGATAAACCCATCGGGTCCAGTTTATCGAGTCGCATGTTATGGTTGCTTTGATTGCGATATCGTAATCGCTCATCGCAATAACCCCGGGCCATTGTAAGCACTCCTCCGAGAATGATCCTGTGATTTAATATGGGTCGTCGATCTGCACACTTGATCGACGGTCCATATTAACTCTGCCAATCACCATCACCATATATGTGTGTTAAGCGCTGATATCATTGTTTGCCATCGCAATTCTTAAGTAGATTCCACCGATCTGTACTGAAGATTACCGCCGATTGTGATTGCCGATCCGATCTAGACCATTGATCAGCCAGATCGGACGGCTACTGTGTATTATTGGTTCTGCCTCCGTTACTCTATTTTTCATTAATTTCAAGGGTTTTGCCTCCCGATAGTGTATTGAAAGGCTTCCTTATGCGATTTTTCCTTGGTTTTTGGCATGATTTTCGGAGTTTTGAAGACATAGAGAGTGTTTCTTGGATCCATTCAGATCATATATGGATGCCACATAAACATACCTCACATAAATCCTGGTCCAGGAAACAGAACCATTTGTTGGTTTGAGGTTGGGCTGACCCAGGTTCGATTCTTTTGTTGTGCACCAAAAAAACCCTTAATCACTGGCCCTTTCGACAACGACCTACAAGCAAGTCACAATCTCTCCTTAAGTGACTATGGGAGGTTGAAAACCTAGGTTTTTGTAGCCTGAGGGATGCTAGGAAGTGGCACTTTTTTATTTTCTTTATGATTTAATTATCAACAAATTCGCATCAACAACTTACTTCACACTTATAGATTACTTCTCATAATTACATTCATCCCTTAACATGTCATAAACATTCATAAATTGTGTAGTATTGAAATAAAGTGCAGATAATAAGTAAATAAACACTTAAGACTCAGATTTTACTGTGGTTCATCCCAATGTGGGATTATGTCCACAAGAAATATTGCTTATAATATGGAATTTGGTACAAAAAATAGTTCTTCCCTGTGCGCACAGTTGCAGGATGTCTGTGCATTAAGTTGCAAATGGTCTGCACACTAAGTTGTAGACCCAGGCATCCGCACACACAATTGCAGAGCCTCACCCTTCTTTCAAAGTACAAGCCACAAAATATCATGTAAACATAGATCTGGATCAATTCGATGATTCCTTCCTTCTTGATTCATCCATATATATACTATTACATGAGGGATTTACATTGCTACATTACCATGGACCTAATACCATGGTTTTCAAAATACAAGGGAATATGGCCCAAAACCAACAAATTTACAATATTTTAATGCTTTTACAAAAAGGAAGGGGCTTTTCCATGAAGCTTCAATACTGCGCAGTCTTCGTCATGCTCCATGACTCTGTTGTGTGGTTCACTTTGTACTGTACGCTTCCACAAAACTTGGATTTCTTCCCAAAATCTGGCCAAGTTGGGTTGCACCCAATAAAGAAATAAGTTCAAGGGGAAGGCCAAATCTCAAAAAGATATTACTTTCAAGAAATTCAATCACTTGTTCGTTCTGAACATTCTTCATATGTACTTATTTTGTCCACTTGGTGAAGTAGTTAGTGACGATTAAGATGAAGACATGCCAAACTAAAGAAGTTGGATCAATAGTTCCTATGAAGTCCAATCCCCATTTGAAAAAGGGAAAGCTAGGGATAACTAGCTCTAAAGGTAGCACAAAGAATTTCTCTTTTCCAAAATCCTTTTAGCATTCATTAAAAGTTTGGACAAACTTGTAGATGTCTCTAAAGATAGTTGGCCAGTAGAAGCCAAACTTGAATATTTTTTCGGTTGTGGATTTCCCAATGAAGTGGCCATAAATATGTATGTCTAAAAAGTAAAACCATGTGAAACCCTAATTGGTTTATTGGTTGTTTTATCATCTACACAATTTAAAAGAATTCCATTGAAGGATCTATGAAAAATCATAGTGTTAAGGATTAAGTGAGACACAGTATCCTTCATTGGGATTTATCAAGATTATTTGGACATTTTTCATTTGGTAGATAAAATATTATATCTTTTTACTATGGATGATGTACAAGGTTAATTTAATCCTCATTAATTATAAAAAGGGTTGATAAAGAATCATAATTATTATCAATTACACTAGGCTTAGGATGTTGGGCTAAAAGAATGGCAAGATCACGTCCCTTAATTGTCTTTGGAGTGAATATGGTTAAATAGGGTCCTTGAATCCTGGCAAGCCAATGTGCTAGCTTTCTAAATAGTAACATCTAAGAAAGCAAAAATTCGACAACAAGTAACAGGACCCTTACCTCCATATGCTTACCAAAGATATAGTGCCAAAATAATTTTATAGCCTTAACTAGTGCATATGCATGTTTCTCAATTAATGAGTACTTGTATTCATCATCTAATAAAATCTGACTCATATAGGCTATAGGGTGTTCCTCACTTTGATCATTCTTCTACATAAGAATGCTAGAAATGGCTTCCTTTGTTGCAAGAGTGTATGTAATGAATTCTTTGGAAAAATCAAGTTTTGATAGGATGGAAGCATAAGGTATGGATTATTGAATGGCTAGGAAAGCTCTATGGGTGGATCCATCCCATTGGAAAATCCAATCTTGCTTAAGTAGATTATGGACTGGTTTAAAAATTCTAGCAAAATCGCAAATAAACCTCGAACAAAATTAATTTTCCCATGAAGGATTGAATCTCTTTCTTAGAATTAGGGACAAGTAGGTTTTGTATTGCTTCAAATCTCTCTGGGTCAATGTTGACTCTAGATTCAGAAACAGATTTCTGAGGCTCTTTCATGTGGTTATGCCAAAGACATACTTTTTTGGGTTGAGGGACATTCCATACTTCCTACATCTTTGGAATACACACCTAAGGTGTTAAAAGTGATCAAAGTGACACTTAAAATAGATAGTTAAATCATTGAGACAAATTTACATGATATTTTAGATGATCTCATCAAATGTTATTTGCATATTCCTTTAAAAGGTAGTATACACATTAATCATCCCAAAAGGAATACGTTCGTAAGTGAAGGTGCCCCAATGTGTAGTAAAGGTGGTTTTATATTTGTCTACTTTCTTGAGGAAACTCTAATTGTAACTAGAAAATCCATTGAGAAGGGACATCATCTGAGAACCTCCAACCTGCTACAAAATTTGATCCATGTTAGGAAGGGGGAGATTATCTTTAATATTTTCTTTGTTTAAAGCTTGATAATCTACACATAGCTAAGTTCTCCACTTTTCTTTCCAACCGAGACTAAATTAGATACATGTTTTGAATATGTAAAATGAAAAATAATATGGGACGCGAGAATTTTTTCAAGCCCCTTCCTAATTGTGGCTTCTAAAGTGAGGTTTACAATTATATATCTCTACCTAGATGACTTGTCATTCTATTTCATTGGAATAGAATGTTGAATAATTTCATATTAAAACCACGAAGATCCCTATGGGACCAGGCAAAGACATCACAAAATTCCTTGAAAAGCTCAATTACCCTTTTCTTCTCATCAATAGAACATCGGGATCCTATTTGTAGAATCTTTGGTTCCTTGGGGGTCTCGATGTTAACTAACAAATTTTCATAATTTTCTTTTGGATTCCTCCTTATGTTCCTTATTGTATTTAGCACATCACTAGGATAAAAATAATTTTCTATAGGAGAAATCCCACTAAGGTACTTATTGTCATTTACAGAAATTATATGTTCCTTATAGGAAGCTTGATTTTGGATTAAATCACATATACTCTTATCATTGAAAAAATACATGCCAATCTTCTTTGTTGTTCGGATGATGAGGCCTATATAAATATTGAAGAATACAATCAGGCCTTTCAAGTAGGATCTATCTTGAAGAATTGATAGCATACATAACCAAGTGATTAGCTAGGGCATTTAATTCCCTATGAACATGAGTAATATTGAAAGAAAGAAGTTCATATATTTTTTGCCAAGTACCCTGCGTGTATCACTTAATAAATTTGTTAGAAGGATAATAAACCTTTCTCACCTGATTAATAATAAATTTTGGATCGCCAAATGTGGTGAGAAAGTTTACAATTTAATGTAATAGTATGTTAAATTCCCAAAATTAATGCTTAAAACTTGATGATATTGTTAGTACAATCAAACTCGATTCTAAAGGTGTACTAATGCATTTTACAATGACAGGAATAGAGCACAATCCCTGCATTGTTCCCTTCATTGGAAGATGCTCAATAAAAGTGTAGATTCCAAACTTTGTCATCTTTATGGACTTCAATTGGAGGTAAATATTATTCAATAGAAAGAGAATAAATGTCAATATCTTCTTCAATATAGTTTGCATGAGGTTGAGATAAACCTTCAATATAGGGTGAAATCCTCCCTTCTCTTAAGATAATATGTTCTTACCATCCTTAGGAAGACTCATATGGGTACCATCTAAAGACAATAATCACTTGTTTTAATTTTCCAATATCCATCGAGAATAATTGAATAGTTTCTTAGTGGCATGTCCATCACCTAGATATTGCAGGAGGTCTTATTGTTGGGTGAGCACAGAAGACTAACATGACATATTTAATTTCACCAATGGTTTCTTATAGTGAATTTTTGAAGGCCAATACTTTATTAGGTGTATGTCTAGAACATTTTAAACCTAACTCTTCCATTTTTATCTATGGCATCACATTAGACCCCGATATGTCATCAACTAGGAAGCAATGTGTGATTTTGTAGTGAACTTCATTGAAACATAAAAAGGAGGGTTTTTGGGAATATTACTAGAATTATATACATTGAACAACCTTTCTTCATAAGGATCCTCTTTTTGATGTACCTGAATAGTATGTGTAGGATAAAGTATTCTCCCTTCAAGGAGGTTTTTCATTTATTGCTATTGTTCAAGGATAGTGGCCATATCAAGAAGAGAAGAATCAAACTTGATGTTAGTTATGTGTTTAAGAATTTTGAATCAAGGAAAGCTTAAACTTGAAGAGGTATTAGAATTTACAATCAAGCGACAAGGTGCAATGCTAGGGGTTTTTCAATTCTCATTTTCTTCTAAATATGATTTCTAGCATTTTGAGCCCTAAGATCATTGTTAGTTTCAATAGCCATTACCTCATTTCCATCAACCCAATATAATGGAAATTATAGGATCAATATTTTTCCCAAATATTCTCTCTTGTGCATGTTTTTTATTTCGTAAGTCTTTTCATCATGATATTCTTCACAGAAATTACACCATGGGTGAGAGAGGAGATCATTTGGTTGATAGGTTTGAGGAGAATTACTTATAACTGTTGAAGTTGAATCCTCAACATGAGGTTGTATTGTGATCTTCCTTTCAAAGGAAACCATCTAGTTTCTCATGTATTGCATGAGTTGAAGTACTAAGGACATATCAAATTGATTTTTATGATCCTCCAATGGAAGAATGGTTAAACATCATTACTCTTCATACTCCAAATAGAATTGAAGTGCAAACCCTAAATTGTCAACATTTTTATCTTCTAATCAATGATAGTAAGGAGGAGGAAAAGTGTTGTAATAATGCATCATGGTCACTTGATTCTATGGCCTAATGATCTCAGGAATTCGATTATCTAATTTAGTACAATGTTGATTAAAATATTTGATAGATTCACCTTTTAAGAAGGTGACACTATTGTATTCTCGTAAAAGATCGAAAGGGCTTTGTAGTTGGCCGTAAGTGGATTTAAACCAATAGCACAATTATTCCCATGTAAAAAGAAAGGATGTAACTCTAAAACATTACATGTCACATTCCCATGTAAAGAGTTAAAAAAGAGGTTCATACATGTGTCATTATCATTGGTACCAATGTTATGACAATCATTTGAGAAGGCTAGCATATGGTCATTAGTTATGATTGTATCGTCAACTAAAAAAATTAGGTATATGACTCTTGAACTTAGGTAATGGTGCATTAGCAGGGTGTAAATACAAGGGGGGCTCCTCATGGTAGGGGGAGGCATTCAGGTCCTCTTCGAATTGAAATAATCTACATTTCCTTATCACATTGGTAAGATTTGTTGTAGATTCAACATTATTAAATGTAGAATAGAAACTATCAATTTGAATAGACTCAGGATAAAATGGATGATGAGGATGACATAGAAGAGGAAAAAGATTGAGTTAAGGATTGGGTAGAAGCCTAATTTCTAGACATGATTATGCATGAATGGGAGGTAGTCCTTGAAAAATAGATAACGAGCTTGGACAACAAGAATAACGTTTCATCTTTGGACCTAGTCAATAGGATTATACTCTATATTTTAGCCTAAAATTCTTCTAGATAAATGAGATTCATTGGTCATAAGCTAGTTATCTTTGAGCAACATGCTTCAAGGGATTCCTTTCTAAGACTTCTTGTTGCTCTTGTAATTCAATATCTCGTGTTATAAAATCCCAATATTGTTCAAGTTTAGTGAAAGAATTTTATTATTTAGGATGTAATCGAATGAAGAATGTGTAATATTCCACTGATCATTCAATTTTATTGAAATATTTGGTTGATTAGGGGATTAAATTGTCATATAGCTAGAAATATTAATAAACTAAGCATGTATGGATCGATGTTCCCCAGTAGGGTCACCAAATGATGTTGACAAATGAAGTTTTTATATTTCACCAACAAAACCTTGAAACTCATTGGGAACATGACGTATTGGGACTAGCCTCGGTGCTTAACACCCTTAGCTTTAATATTTATTTATTTACGAAGTTATATATAGTAAAAGAAATATATGAAAAGTATGTACAACTTCGAAAAGAGAGCAAAAAGTACAATTATTACAATATATAACAGCAATAAAAATAAAATCACGAATAATAATATAAACTAAAATAAATATTTTATGAGAAGAATTAGAAAAGTGCTCCATTAACCACAAGTCTATGCAAGAATGTAAAAAACCGTAATATAAAACTCACAAATAATAAAGAAAAATTTAGCATAAGTTGTTCATGAAGAAAACTGCACCTTAGCGAGTAAGGCAAAGAAGGGGAAGGAGAAGGATTCTCTTTCCCAATCCAGTTCTTACCAAGGTGGGAAGAAGTTTGACAAATCGAAAGTGTGATGCTTTCGTTGTCATGAGGTGGGCCATTTTACTACAAATTGTCCAGTAAGGAAATCCAAGAAGGGATCCATTGAAGGATCAGAAGGTGAGGCACTAGCCTCACAGTTCGAGTTGGATTTCACACTATTCGCATGCATGGTTTCATCCATGGTGGGAAGTGGTTGGTTTCTTGACAGTGGAGCTTCTTTCCACATGACAGTGACAAGACTTTGTTCAGTACTTTGGAGGAGAAAGATCTCTAGATACTCATAGTGATGGGTAATGATGAAAAGTATAGTGTCTCAGGTGTAGGCACGGTTATTTTTCAGAGGGAGCATGGAGCTCGCATTACCTTGACCGATGTCAAGTATGTACCAGGACTGAAGAGAAATTCGGTGTCGATTGCGATGCTGGAAGACAGAGGCTATGATGTAGTCTTCAATAAGGGAAAGGTTTTCCTTGGACACATCATCACTAGACAGGTGAAGTAGATCGGTTCACGGGTCAAGAACCTCTATTCTCTTGAGGTTCAAGATGCATGCAAATCCTTGAGGAGAAAAGCAATTGATGGAGACTTGGTGGCTGAGAGGGAGAGTACATTACCTCTCAACATGAAGCACCAGAAGAAGTATCAGAAGATTGTGGAGGAGCTGCGATTGGTGAAGCAGCTTCAGGAGGTTATGGAGTAGCCACAACTAGAGAAGCTGAGAGGAGATCAAATACGAACATATACTCTTGCAGAGACCTCTAATAGGGGGAAATTTCAAGCCAGGTGGGTAGAGGGATCACATGCATCCATACCTCCAGGTAGGAGGTGGGGTTATGTGGAGTGATCGTCCCAAGAAGGCTGGAACAGGGGCAGGATCCGTGAGGTACCCAACCTCTTTGAGTCGACTTTGCTACAAAAACCCCGATGAAGAGTAGCAAGACTGGGTGATTGGGTAGAGACAGATGCAGATGGAGTGGAAGAGAGAGCTACAATGCAGGAGTCCCAAGACAGTGTAGAACTAGCAGGCTCCAACAATGCGAGAGGCACAGGAGTGTTACACCAGTGTAGGATGGCACAGAGAGGTGTGCAACGGTGCGAGATGCATGGAGTGTTGCAGCAGCTCAGAGGTCAAAGAGGGATCACTTGTCAGCAGCAGGTAGAGCTTCAGCATCAAAGTATGTTTCTAGCCCAACAGAGAGGTCAGTTGGGAGTTTTTTTTGTTTCTAGAGTTGCTGGAGAAACCACACTTGGTAGAAGTATTGCATGCAAAACATTCCAAAGGTACAAGATTGGGTTCGAGTTGAATGCCTTTCTTATTGAGAGGGAGTGTTGAAAATGGCAACAAGAAATGCTAAAAATAGAAGTGCTAAAAATAGCATTGCTATTAATAGAAGTTTGGGTACCAGTGCTGGATTGAGTAACAGGGAATGAAAAATGGAAGTGCTAAAAATAGCATTACTATTTTTATTAGTTTGGGATGGATTCCAATTTTAGTCAGTCCTTGGACTAAAATAGGAAGTAAAATTTGAATTTTAACTTAACATCTATTTGAAAATAAATTAATTAAGTCACCATGAATTAATTAGTTAAGGAAAATCAAACATGAAGTCTATGTGGGCACATGCAACAGTTTCTCCATTAATTGAGGAATTTATCCATCAGTTAAAGAGATAAGGATGAGTTGTAATATTGAGTTGTAATTAGTTGGCTCAGTTCTGAGTCAAGTCCAGTTAGATTAGTTCAACTAGTTTGTTGAATTAATTGTGAGTTCAGTTAGTTAATGCTTGCATGCATGTAACTGTTGCTCTCCAAATAACTAAATATTCTCTCATAAATAACTCATGCATGTCAATTCAATCAGAAACCCAGTTGAGAACAGAGGAAGGGACAATGTACTATCAGTTGGAGGATTTTTCCTATATAGGAAACTCATCCATGTAGAAGTAATTATCTCCTTCAGGTTTGTGCAGTTATTTCTGAGCCAAGTGAGCAGTGTTAGGTGGGAATTCACACAAGTGGAAGCATTGGGCCACATGAAAAACTGCACAAGGAAATAGGAGGCTTGGAGGGTAGAGGAGAAGGTTGTGAGAGCCTTTGAGTATCTATGAGCAGTACAATATTGTTTGATTGCAGAGAGAGCAGGATAGCTCGAGAGCTGATTCTTTTTGTAACTTGAACAAGATTTCCACTTGTATGATAATACAAAGATTGGGTTTTTAGGCTGAGGATTTCCCCGAGTTATTTCTTCTGTGTTATGTGTGATTGATTTCTCATTCTCGGTATTATGTGTTCTCATTGATCTTGCTCAATTCGATTAAGTTTCCACAAATTTTGTTATAGAAGTAGATCTTGTATTTTGCTTTAGTCTATTGCATAATCCGTTGATCTACAGTGGGAATTTCTACACTTTATTTATCCCACTTCATATTTATGGATGCATGTCTTCAAAAGAGACTTCTTTCCTCTCACACATCCCTGAAGCAATAGTGTGGGAATGTGGAGAGATAAATTCTAAGGAGGAATCTGTGGGGGCTATAAGAGGATGAAGTTTGGCCATAATTATGCTTGCATGATAATGAGTAGGTTGCTCATGACGTTAAGTTTGGGCTTATGAAGAAGTTGAAATCACTTAGTGAGAAGAGAGTAAAGGAGGTATTGAATGATGTGACATGGATGGTCATCATGCATGTCCAGATGGGGGTGCAACGGGATTTGGGTCCCATCCGTCAAACTAAGGTGGTTGTTTTTATGGAAGGGTTTGCTGTTGTAGAATCTCTACAATGCTAGGGTGTGGTAATGACATATTCTAAGATGGTTGTGGAGTAGGCTAACAAGGTGGTTGGCCTCCCAAGTAGAGATGCTCTATATGAGTGAGTTGATTAAACTCCTTAGAGTCAACGTTGATGTGGATGGAAAATATAATTCTTTCGTTGTCATTTTCCCTCCCCAAAACATTTCCATGTTTACCATTTTCCCTTATATTATTACGTGAACCCTTGTTATGAAAACTCATTGTATATTTTTTTATCAAATATGTATGTAATGTGGACTTCAAATTATAAATTAGTCATCAAAAAAAAAAATTTGGACTCTTAGGATGCTTATGTTATTACTCGTGTCCTTGACAAAACAAAAATAGGAAAATAATTTGCATGGGAACGAGAAATATGCTCATGCACGCAAGAATAACAAATTTGTACATGGAGAAGGCCATTTTAGTAATAATTGTTGAAAATGGCAACAAGAAATGCTAAAAATAGCATCTCAGATACCAGTGTTAGATATAGCAACAAGGAATGAAAAATGAAAATGCTAAAAATAGCATTTCTATAAATAACATTTTGGGATGGATTCCAATTTTAGTTAGTCCCTGAACTAAAAATGACAATTAAAATTTGAATGTGATCTTAGCATCTATTTGTAAAATAATTAATTAATTCACCATGAGTTAGTTAGTTGTAGAAAATAAAACATGAAGTCTATGTGAGGACATGCAATAGTTTCTCCATTAATTGAGGAATTTATCCATCAGTTAAAGAGGTAAGGATGAGTTATAACATTGAATTGTAATTAGTTGGCTCAATTAACTGAGTCAAGTCCAGATAAATTGATTCAAACATTTTGTTGAATTAATTGTGAGTTCAGTTAGTTAATGCATGCATGCGCATAACTGTTGCACTTCAGATAACTGAATATTCTCTCATAAATAACTCATGCATGTCAATTATGTCAAAGACCCCGTTGAGATCAGAGAAGGGACAATGTATTATCAATTGGAGGATTTTTCCTATATAGGAAACTCATCAATGTAGAATGAATCATCTTCTTCAGGTTTGTGCAGTTATTTTAGAGGTCAGAGCAACATGTGAGGGATTATTACAAATAGGTAGCAGCTTGAGGACCGACGAGAAACTGCACAAGGAAATAGTAGGCTTGGAGGGCAAAGGATAAGGTTTGTGAGAGGCCTTTGACTGTCTATGAGTAGCAGTGAGGGATTGTACTAAGAGTTGGATAGCTTGTGAGCTAAAGCTTTGTGTAATCCTGAGATACTTCCACTTGAATGATAATACAAAGATCGGGGTTTTTAGTTGAGGCTTTTCGCAGAGTATTCTTTTGTGTTCATGTGTGATTGATTTATTCTTCTCTGATATATGTGTTCCTATTTGATCTTGCTCAAAATTGATTAAGCTTCTGCAAGTTTGTTTGTAGAAGTAGATTAAGCTTCCTGTTGATCTATAGTGGGAATTTCTACATGGTATCAGAGCAAAGGTGATCAAAATGAAGAACAGTATACAAGAAGGGAGAAGTTCGAAGTTTCAGGTTCCTAAATATAAAAATCAAGTTCTTATCACATATCAATTTCACCAATGGCGTTCAATAGTTTAAGACTCGAGTATGCCCTTGATGGCAGCTTGAATTATATAGCCTAGAAGGATCGCATGGAAGCAGTATTAGAGGATAACGGTCTAAAGGACTTCATTGATCAAGAAGTCCCCAAGCCAAATGATGCTACAGAATTGGAAGAATGGAAGAAATGTATGGCTAGAGCAAGGAGAATTCTTCTAGAGGGAGTTCGAGACCACATAGTCTCAAGTTTCCGTGGGAAGGAGACGCTGTTTTCGATGTGGAAAACATTGAAAGATCTATATCAAAACAACATCAATCAAAGGAAGTTGGTGCTGAAAGACAAGCTTCGGAAAATCAAGTGTGAAAAGGGTGACACGACCTCTACATATCTAAACAAGCTCACCACCTGCAGGGATGAGCTTGGAAATGTAGGGATCACAACAACCGATGATGACATGGTGAGTCTTGCACTCCTCAGTCTTCCTAAGAGCTAGCATAGCTACCAATACTCGGTTAATGGAAGAGAAAAACTGCCAGATTGGGAACGACTTTGGTCGGATCTGATGCAACAGGAAATAAGAAGAAGCACCAGAGATGGATCCTCATCGAAGCAAGATGATGAGGAAAATTTGGCCTTAGCGAGTAAGGTGAGGAAAGGGAAAGGGAAGGTGTCCCATCCCAAATCTAGTTCTTCCCATGGTAGGAAGAAGATTGACAAATCGAAAGTGCGATGATTTCATTGTCATGAAGTGGGCCATTATGCTACGAATTGTCCATAGAAGAAATCCAAGAAGGGTTCCTCAAAGGGATCTGATGGTGAGGCACTAGCCTCATAGTTTGAGCTGGATTTCTCGCTTATCGCATGCATGATTTCATCCATGGTGGGCTGTGTGTGGTACCTGGACAATGGAGCTTCATTCCACATGTCAGGTGATAAGAATCTTTTCAGTACCTTGGAGGTGAAGGTACAGTTGTGTTTCAGAGGGAGCATGGAGCTCCCCTCACCCTGACTGATGTAAAGTATATGCCAGGTCTGAAGAAGAATCTTGTATATGTTGCTATGCTAGAAGATAAAGGCTATGCTGTAGTCTTTAGTAAAGGAAAGGTATTCCTAAGGCATATAGGTACTGGATAGACGAAGCGAATTGGGATTCAAGTAAAGAATCTCTACAAGCTAGAGGTAGACAACTGTGTTGCATTGAGTTCCAAAGCTGAGATGGTGCAGAGCCAGGATTTTGGCAAGCTATGGCATAGAAGACTGGGCCACTTGCACCATGGAGCCCCGAAGATCATGCATAAAATTTCTACCGAATTACCCATGGGAAAACTTGAGCAGACGAATACATGCAAAGGTTGTACCTTGGGTAAGTATGCGAAATCTTCCTTTCTGAATCGAGATAATAGAGCTAGAGAAATCCTGAAGTGAGTTCACTCAGATGTTTGTGGACCATTCTCTACAGCCTCCACCGCTAAACAAAGGTACTATGTTATTTTTATTAATGATTTTTCTCGTAGATGTTGGATCTACTTTATGAAAAAGAAGGATATGACCTTCTTGAGGTTTTGTGAGTTTAAAGCCTTGGCAAAGAAATAATCTGGAAAGAAAATAAAAGCCTTGCGTAGCGACAATGGTGGAGAGTATGTCTCCTAATAGTTTAAAGACTTCTTCGCTGCATAAGGAATTAAATGGGAATTGACAACACCACATAACCCACAGCAGAATGGGGTGGCTGAAAGGAAGAACAAATCGATTGTGGGAGTAGCTCGAGCGATGTTGCATGACCAAAGCCTACCACTGCATTTGTGGGTTGAGGCATGCAATATAGTAGTATACTTGCAGAACAGAAGCCCACACCGTATACTGGGGATGAAGACACCTATGGAGGCCTTTTCTGGGAAGCAACCTGATGTAAGTCACTTCCAAATCTTTGGATCATCAGTTTACTGTCAAGTGACCAAAGATGCCAGGAAGAAGCTAGACCCAATAGTTGATTTGGGAATACTTGTGGGGTACACAGATACACCCTACAACTATCGGGTGTACCTTCCTTCCACTCAGAGGACAGTGGTACGCAGGGATATGAAGTTTGATGAGTAGAAAGCCATGTGCTTATCACTTGAGAGGGATCTCAAGTTACATGCAGAGGAGGAAATTTTAGTTCCTAAGGAGGAGGAGCCTCAGATTGATGTGGAGCAACCACTTATAGAGGATTTGAGAGTGGAGACATCCACTCACGCTGATACTTCCAAAGATTGGTCGAAACACTCAAGGGAAGCTGACAGGTTGGTGTTGGATGCGCGAGAGAATGTGGGACAGCCATCTTCTCAGCACAAATAGAGGAGGTCACCGGAGTGGTACACTGGGTACATGGCCTTGGTTGGCGAGTGTGTAGATACCGAAACTTCTTCATTCAAGGAGGCAGGGTAGCAACCAATCTGGGTTGATGGAATGGTAGAGGAGTATGACTCTAACATTCAGAACAGTGTGTGGGATGTTGTCCCAAGACCTTAGGGCAAGTCAATGATGAGTTCCAGATGGATTTACAAGGTAAAGTAGGCAGTTGATGGTAGTGTTGAGAAACATAAGACAAGGTTTGTTGTCCGAGGTTTCTCACAGGTCGAGGGGATTGACTACGATGAGAATTTTGCTCCCATAGAAAAGTACTCATCGATTAGATCGATGTTGGCACTATCAGCTCAGATGGGGTGGAAGATCCACTAGATGGATGTGAAGACAACATTCCTCAATGGGAAGATTGAGGAGGAGGTGTACATTGAGTAGCCAGAGGGTTTCGAGACCTTCGATTGTGAGTCACATGTGTGCCGACTCAAGAGGGCTTTGTATGGGCTGAAGCAAGCACCACATGCTTGGTACACCAAGATCGACAACTATTTCACCGGTTTGGGCTTCACCAAGAGTGAAGTAGATGTGAACCTTTACCACATCATGGTAGAAGGTAAACCATTAATCATTTTTATTTATGTCGATGATATGATTTCGACAAGTGATGATCAACTGATATAGTCTTGCAAGGAGGACCTTGCAAGAGAGTGCAAGATAAAGGACATGGGCCTTATGCAGTACTTTCTAGGCATGGAGGTGTGGCAGAAATATGGTGAAGTATTTGTGTCTCAAGGCAAGTATGCCAATGAGATACTCAGGTGCTTTCACATGGAGAAGTGCAAGCCCATGCAGACACCCCTTATTGGGAACTGGAGGAAGGAGGATGCTACTTTAGGTGAGGTAGTAGCTGCTACTGTTTATCAGTAGCTGGTGGGTTCACTTATGTATCTGGTGAACACACGACCTGAATTATAATTTGCGGTGAACCATCTGAGTCAAGCTATGGTTCAACCTACCAAGATGTTTTCGAAGGCAATGAAGCATGTGCTGAGATACCTCAGAGGCACATCTCAGTTTGGATTGTGGTACAGACAGACAGAGGGAGTGAAGCTTCAGGGCTTCACAGATGCAGATTGGGCAGGGAGTCCATCAGACTGGAAGAGCACTTCTGGAGGAATCTTCAACCTTGGTTCAGCTACAGTTTCCTAGTACAATAGGAAACAGAGATCAGTTGCACTTAGCTCAGTAGAGGCTAAATACATGGATGCTAGTCAGGTTGCATGTGAGGCCATTTGGATGCAGAAGATTCTAGTGTGATTGTTTGGTCAGAGGATGGATCCTACAGTGATCTACTGCGATAACCAGTGTTGTATCAAATCTCTGAGAATCTAGTTTTTCATGACAGGTCCAAACACATTGATATCCAATATCACCATCTTCGAGACTGTGTGGTCAAGAGGATCATGTTGTTGTTGTATGTTTTGACCAAGGAACAAGATGCAAATATTTTGACAAAGGCATTGTCAAAATGCAAGTTTGAGTTCCAAAGAGACAGGATTGTGGTTACTGATAATCCCTTTCTTGTTGAGAGGGAGTGTTGAAAATAGCGACAAGAAATACTGAAAATAGAAATGATAAAAATAGCATTGCTATAAATAGCAATTCAACCAATGTTGCACATAGCAACAAGGAATGAAAAATGGAAGTGCTAAAAATATCATTACTATCAATAGCATTTTGGGATACCTTCCTATTTTAGTCAGTCCCTAAACTAAAATAGTGAAGTAAAATTTGAATTTGATCTTAGCAGTTGTTTGTAAAATAATTAATTAATTCACCATGAGTTAATTAGTTAAGGAAAATCAAACATGAAGTCTATGTGCAGACATGCAATAGTTTCTCCATTAATTGAGGAATTTATCCATCAGTTAAATAGATAAGGATGAGTTGTAATATTGAGTTGAAATTAGTTGGCTTAGTTAACTGAGTCAAGTCCGGTTAAACTAACTCAAATAGTTTTGTAGAAATTCCCATTGTAGATCAACAAATTATGCAATATACTAAAGCAAAATACAAGATCTACTTCTACAACAAACTTGTGGAAGCTTAATCGAATATGATCAAGATCAAATAGAACACATATAACTGAGAATGAGAATCCAATCACACACGAACACAGAAGAATAACCTGGGGAAAGCCTCAGCCTAAAACCCAATCTCTTTATTATCATACAAGTGGAAAATATGTTCATATTACGAAACGAATCAACTCACAAGCTATCCTGCTCTCTCTGAAATCAAATAATATTGCTCATAGACATTCAAAGGCTCTCACAACCTTCTCCTCTGCCCTCCAAGCCTCCTATTTCCTTGTGTAGTTTTTCCTGGGGTCCAGTGCTTCCACTTGTGTGAATTCCCACCTCACACTACTCACTTGGCTCAGAAATAATTGCACAAACCTAAAGGAGATAATTCCTTTTGCATGGATGAGTTTCCTATATAGGAAAAAATCCTCCAACTGATAGTACACTATCCCTTCCTCTGACTCAACTGTGTCTCTGACTGAAATGACATGTATGAGTTATTTATGAGAGAATATTCAGTTATCTGAAGTGCAGCAGGGTTTTCGCTTTCCTTGTGATGGACCTGGTGAGGAGAACATGTCAAGTATCTGCCTTTACATGCATGCATCCATTAACTAACTGAACTCACAATTAGTTCAACAAACTATTTGAACTAATCTAACTGGACTTAACTCAGTTAACTAAGCTAACTAATTACAACTCAATATTACAACTCATCCTTATCTCTTTAACAATGGATAAATTCCTCAATTAATGGGATAATTGTTGCATGTACTCACATAGACTTCATGTTTGATTTTATACAACTAGTTAACTCAAGATGAATTAACTAATTATTTTACAAACAGCTGCTAAGATCAAATTCAAATTTTACTTCTCAATTTTAGTTCAGGGACTAACTAAAATTGGAATCCATCCCGAAATGCTATTTATAGCAATGCTATTTTTAGCACTTCCATTTTTCATTCCTTGTTGCTATGTCAAACACTTGTACCTAAGATGCTATTTATGGCAATGAGATTTATAGCATTTCTATTTTTAGCATGTCTTGTTGCCATTTTCAACACTCCCTCTCAACAAGAAAGGCATCCAACTCGAACCTGATCCTGAACCTTTGGAATGTTTTGCATGCGACACTTCTCCCAAGTGTTGTTGCTCCAACAACTCTAGAAACAAAAAAATCTCCCAACTGACCTCCCTGTTGGGCTAGAAACACCCTCTGATGTTGCAACTTCCTCTATCATTGACAAGTGCTCCCTCTGTGACCTCTGAGCTGCTACAACACTCCATGCATCTCGCACCGTTACATACCTTTCTGTGCCATCTTGCACTGGTGCAACACTCCTGTGCCTCTCAAACTATTGTAACCTGCTAGCTCTGCACTGTCTTGGGATTGTTGCACTGTAGATGTCTCTGTCACTCCATCTGCATCTATCTCTACCCACTTAGCTAGTCCTCATACTCCTCTTCAGGGCTCCCGTAGCAAGGTCTAATCAAAGAGGTTGGGTACCTCAATGATCCTACCCCTATTCCAGCCTTCTTGGGACTATCACTCCACATTGCCCCACCTCCGGCCTAGAGGTATCGATGCATGTTATCCCTTTTCCCACATGGCTTGAAATTTCCCCCTACTGGAGGTGTTTGCATGAGTAGATGCCTCCACACAGGTTCTTGACTCGTGAACCGATCTGCTTCACCTATCTCATGGTGGTGTGTTAAAGGAAAACCTTTCCCTTACTGAAGACTACATCATAGCCTTTGTTTTCCAGCATTGTGATCGACACCAAATTTTTCCTTAGTCCTGGTACATACTTGACATCGGTCAAGGTAATGCGAGCTCCATGCTCCCTCTGAAAAATAACCGTGCCTACACCTGAGACACTATACTTTTCATCATTACCCATCACTATGAGTATCTGTAGATCTTTCTCCTCCAAGGTACTGAACAAACTCTTGTTGTCAGTCATATGGAAAGAAGCTCCACTGTCAAGAAACCAACCACATCCCATTTTGTGGATCTTCCACCCCATTTGAGTTGATAGTGCCAACATCGATCTAATTGATGAGTACCTTGCTACAAGAGAAAAAGTCTCATTATAGACGATCCCCTCGACCTGTGAGAAACCCTGGGCAACAAACCTTGCCTCATGTTTCTCAACACTACCATCAATTGCTTACTTTACCTTGTAAAGGCATCTAGAACTCACCATTGACTTGCCCTGAGGTCTTGGGACAACATCCCAAACACTGTTCCGAATGATAGAGTTGTACTCCTCTACCATTGCATCAACCCAGACTGGTTGTTACACTGCCTCCTCGAATGAAGAAAGTTTGGGATCTACACACTCCCCAACTAGGGCCATGTACCCAGTCTACCGCTCGGGTGACCTCCTTTGTCTGCGCTGGGAAGATGGTTGTCCCACATTCTCCCGTGCATCTAGCATAAACCTGTCAGCTTCCCTTGAGTGTTTCCACCCATCTATGGAAGTATCAACATGAGTGGATGTCTCCACTCCTGGATCCTCTACATGTGGTTGCTCCATATCAATCTAAGGCTCCTCCTCCTTAGGAATTGAAAGTTCCTCCTCTACATGCAACTTGAGCTCCCTCTCAAGTGATAAGCGCATGGCTTTCTGCTTGTTGAACTTCAAATCCTTGCATACCACTATCCTCTAAGTGGAAGGAAGGTACACCCAATCATGGAAAATTTTAGGGGCTAATGTTCGCCCAGTGGGCTAATTTTCCATGATTTTTCCACAAAAAGATTCGCTAATTTCCATTTTTTATAAAAGGTGATTCACCCAAATTTTATAATATAAAATTATTTTACCTTTAAAATCGCCAACATTATATAGAGACTATATATAAAATCATTATAAATTTGAATAATTTTACAAATATATCAATAAACATTTTATACTTTGCATATTAGGGATTAATGAGATTCGCCAATGTTTCTAAACTTCAAGAAAAATTTCCATCCTTAAAATTTTCCTTGCACCCGATAGTTGTGGGGTGTATCTGTGCACCCCACAAATATTCCCAACTCAACTATTGGGTCTAGCTTCTTCTTGGAAACTTTGGTCACATGACAATAAAATGATCATCCAAAGATTCAGAAGTGACTTACATCAGGTCACTTTACGGAAAAGGCCTCTATAGGTGTCTTCATCCCAAGTATACGGTGCGACCTTCTGTTCTGCAAGTATACTATTGTATTGCATGCCTTAGCCCACAAATGTAGTGGTAGGCTTTGGTCATGCAACATTTCTCGAGTTGCTCCCACAATCGATCTGTTCTTCCTTTTGGCCACCCCATTCTGCTGTGGATTATGGGGCGCTGTAAATTCCCGTTTAATTCCTTCTGCAGTGCAGAAGTCTTTAAACTGTTCAGAGACATACTCTCCACCATTGTCACTACGCAAGGCTTTTATTTTCTTTATGGATTCTTTCTCTGCCAAGGCTTTAAACTCACAAAAACTCAAGAAGGTGTGATCCTTCTTTTACATAAAGTAGATCCAACATCTACGAGAAAAATCATCAATAAAAATAACATAGTACCTTTGTTTAGCAGTGGAGGCTATAGAGAATGGTCCACAAACATATGAGTGAACTCGCTTCAGGATTGCTCCAGCTCTACTCTCTTGATTCGAAAAGGAAGATTTCGCATACTTACCTAAGATACAGCTTTTGCATGTATTCGTCTACTCAGGTTTTCCCTTGGGTAATCCAATAAAAATACGTTGCATGATCTTTAGGGCTCCATGGTACAAGTGGCCCAGTCTTCTATGTCATAGCTCGCCAACATCATGGCTTTACACCATCTTAGTTTTGGAACTCAGTGTAGCACAGTCGTATACCTCCAGCTTGTAGAGATTCTTTACTCGAGCCCCAATTTGTTTTATCTGTCCAATACTGATATGCCTCACGAATACCTTTCCTTTACTAAAGACTACATCATAGCCTTTATCTTCTAGCATAGTGACAAACACAAGATTCTTCTCAACATGCAGCGCCAAAAGAAGTCTCATACAATTGTGGAGGAACCACAATTGGTGAAGCAGCTTCAAGAGATTGTGGACCAGCCACAACTAGAGATGCTGAGAGGAGACCGAGTGGAGGCATCCACTGATGCAGAGACCTCCAATAGGGGGATAATTTCAAGCCAAGTGGGCTGAGAGATCACATGTAGCCATAATATTACAGATCCATTTGGGCACATCAACCCCAACTTACAGATAGATACTATTAGGGTCCATCAAACCCTAATGCAGTTGTTACACGCCCTAGAGAAGTTAAACATCAGAATGCCTCACTTCCCAAGAATTTCCATCACTGAAAACATCGAAAAACTACCTCTAAGAAGATCAGCGTAGGTAGGCCTTCATTAGGGTGTCCTGCAATGCAAACCATACACTGTCAGGGTGATATGCAGCGCACTTGGTCCCTCTTTGGCCTGCGCTAGGCAAATTTGAGTGAATTTCTGTGAGGGTTTGAAATATTCCTTATCCATTGGATTGTTAGAAAATAATATATTACGGAGCAATGGAACACATAAAATATTGCAGAAATATAAACACAGAAAACGCACAAAACAAGAGAGACACAGATATACGTGGTTCACCCAGTTTGGGCTACGTCCACCTCGAACAGCCAGTCCTTCCTTTCTATTATCCAGCAAAATGAAGAGACACAACCTACAGCAAAGCCGCTGTAATATCCTCTGTTTTCTCTCACAGTCTCAACTCTCTGTTTTTCGCTCACACACAGAATACACATCTATATATCGCCGCCTCAAATACAATACCCTCATACAAAGAGA